>ML294224.1:0-45144 GCA_005239495.1 Nicotiana undulata
CAAGTACTGCAGGCTGCGGTGGTCAGTATAGACCTCACAAGATACACCATATAGATAATGCCGACATATCTTCAGAGCATGAACAATCGTCGCCAACTCCAAATAGTGCACAGGGTAATTCTTTTCATGAACCTTCAGTTGTCGCGAAGCATAATCAATAACCCTGCCATCCTACATCAGCACATACCCCAACCCGATGCGTGAAGCGTCGCAATACACAGTATACATCCCAGAACCGGAAGGCAATGACAGAACTGGTGCTGAGGTCAAAGCTGACTTGAGCTTCTGAAAGCTCGCCTCACACTCGCCAGACCACCGAAACGGGGCATTCTTCTAAGTCAATCTGGTCANGAGAACCCCTCCACGAATCGGCGATAATAGCCTGCTAGGCCCAAGAAACTCCTGATCTCTGTAGTTGAAGTAGGATGCGGCCAACTCTGAACCGCCTCAATCTTCTAAGGATCAACCTTGATACCTTCTCCGGATACCACATGCCCCAAAAATGCCACGGAATATAACCAGAACTCGCACTTGGAGAACTTAGCGTACAACTTATGTTCCCGCAAGGTCTGGAACACAACTCTCAAGTGCTGCTCATGCTCACCCAGGCTCCGCGAAAAAATCAAGATGTCATCAATGAAGACGACGACGAAGAAATCAATATACAGCTTGAATACCCTATTCATCAAGTCCATGAATGCTGTTGGGGAATTAGTTAAACCAAAGGACATCACCAAGAACTCATAATGGCCATATCTGGTACGAAATGCAGTCTTCGGAACATCTGAAACCCGAATCCTCAGCTGATGATAACCCGGTCTCAAGTCAACCTTGGAAAACACTCGAGCACCCTGTAACTTATCAAACAAATCATTGATGCGCGGCAGAGGATACTTATTCTTGATGGTCACTTTATTTAGCTAGCGATAGTCAATACACATCCGCATAGACTCGTCCTTCTTCTTCACAAATAAGACTGGAGTACCCCACAGCGACACACTCGGCCTGATGAACCCCTTGGCCAACAACTCCTCAAGCTGCTCCTTCAACTCCTTTAGCTCCTTAGGAGCCATACAATAAGGAGGAATGGAAATAGGCTGAGTATCTGGAGCCAAATCAATACAGAAGTCAATATCTCAATCTGGAGGCATGCCTGGAAGATCTGAAGGAAACACATCCGGAAACCCTCGAACAACAGGCACTGAATCAATGGTAGGAGACTCGGCGGTGGTGTCCCGCACATAAGCAAGGTAAGCCAAACAACCCTTCTCGGCCAAATGTCGAGCCTTTATGAAAGAAATGACCCGGCTGGAGGCACTAACGGAAGAACCTCTCCATTCTAGGCTGGGCGACTCAGGCATGGCTAAAGTGACTGTCTTGGCATGGCAATCTAACACAGCATGATAAGGAGATAGCCAATCCATGCCTAGGATAACCTCAAAATCAATCATATCCAGCAATAAAAGATCTGCTCTGGTATCGAAACCGCAGAAAGTGACCACACAAGACCGGTAGACTCAGTCTACCACCACATAATCACCCATAGGGGTGGACACATATATAGGAGAACACAAGGACTCACGAAGGGTATCCAGAAAATGAGCAAATGGTACGGAAACATATGAATATGTGGATCCTGGATCAAATAGTACCGAAGCCTCTCTACCACATACTGACATAATACATGTGATTACGGCGTCTAAGGCCACTGCATCTGATCTAGCCGGAATGGCATAAAATCTGGCTGAGGCTCCTGAAGAGTAAACTCCCCTAGAGTGAACATGAACTAACTGACCTCCTCCTGACTGGCCTCCCCCTCTAGGACGACCCCTGTCGACCTGTCCTCCACCTCGAGGCGGCCGGACTGCTGGTGCTGAACTCCTAGGCTGATAACTCTGCTGCACTGCCTTGCCCCGATACCTGGGACATTACCTCCACGTATGACCCAGCTCCCCACACTCGAAACAACCTCCTGGTGCTACATCCCGCTGCCTGAAAGAGGAAGAACCCTGAATAGCCGGAGGGCGATGTGAACCCTCTGGTAAGGCACTGAAATAGGAACTGGAGGATCTATGATGACTGGAATAACTGCTGGGTGCCCCCTAGGTGGCTGGGGGACGATAGGAACGCTCTGGCATAGCGCCGAACTGACGCCTCACTGAAATACCCCTGGGAGGCAGCAGAGGTGCTGAATATGAAGGCCTATTGAACTGGCCGCCTCCGAACTGACCTCTACCCCTAGCTGGAGCACCCCTGAAGTCACCCGTGAACCTGGCCCTCTTGTCCTGTTGACCCTGCTGACCTGGCTGACCCTGCTTTCTGCTCCCCATACGGTAACCTTCAATCCGTCGAGCTATCTCGACTACAAGTTGGTATGGGGTACCCATCTCTACCTCTCTTGCCATAGAGGCCCTAATACCTGGATGCAAGCCTGCCACAAACCGCTGCACCCTCTCGGAATCAGTAGGCAATATCATAAGGGCATGGCGAGACAACTCGGAGAATCAAGCCTCATAATCAGTCACTGACATCTGCCCCTGCTCTAGTCGCTCAAACTGACCCCGTAGCTCCTCCCTCTCAGAAGGTGGAATGTATCTGTCTAGAAATAGCTGAGCGAACTGGTCCCAGGTGATAGGAGGAGAATCTGCTGGTCTGCTAAGAATATATGACTGCCACCACCTGCGAGCTCTGCCCTCTAACTGAAATGTGGTGAAATCCACTCCATGGGACTCCAAAATCCTCATGTTGTGCAGTCTGTCCCTGCACCTATCAATAAAATCCTGAGCATCCTCTCCCCGCTCACCCCCGAAAACTGGAGGGCGGAGTCGGGTCCATCTATCCAACATCTTCTGCTGGTCACCCTCTGCAACTGGCCGGGGCTCTGGGGCTGCTACTACAGGCTAAACCCCTCCCACGGGCGTGGTGCCCGGGGTATGACGTGCTGCTGCTGCCTGACTTGCGGCCTGAACGGTAGGAGTCTAGACTCCCCCTCCCGCCTGAGAAGTAGCAGGGTCGGCTGGAAATAAACCATCCTGAGACATAGTGTTTATGAATCTCAGCATACGGCCCATGACCTCCTGGAAGCCTGGCCCCGTCATGAAATCCACTGGAGCAGGTGCTATTGGAGGCACTCATCCTGCTCCTCCATAATAGGGTCCTCTGGTGGTGCCACTGGTGTAGCTCTGGGACGCCCTCGTCCCCTGCCTCGAGCAGGTGCTCTACCCCTGTCTCTACCCCGACCTTGGGCAACCGAGGCAGCGGCCTCTCCCGGACCAGGAACGTTGGATGCACGCGTCCTCACCATCTGTGAGAGAATAGAAAAATAAGTTTGAGTACCTCATAGATTGCACGACAGGATATGAATAAAGGGAAGTTTCCTAACACCCCATTGCCTCCTGAAGATAAGTACAAAAGTCTCTGTACCGATCCGCAAGACTCTACTGGGCCTGCCCGTGACTCGTGAGACTTACGTGAACCTAGTGATCTGATACCACGTTGTCACGACCCAGAATCCTAATCCGGGTCGTAATGGCGCCCAACGACGGGGTTAGGCAAGCCAACACAAATTACGCTAAGTGATACCCTTCCCATCTAATTAAACAAGTCAACATTTACAAATTTTTAAACGGTTAAACATGATGATACCTTGACATGGAAATAAAGCATATGAATGTTTGTACAACCCAAACCCAAAATATACATACACTACGCGTGTGTGCCAGGAAATAGTGTCACAAGTGTCATGGGCAACTACTGAATATACAATGACTACAATATATACAGAGTCTCAGTCTGAATGAAATGGACAGAGAATATAACAAAAGAACTCCAGGGTGCTGCTAGGAAGTCGCCGGGAAAGCAGCTCACCGTGAAGTATGACCACGCTATCAATATCTAGCACCGGCCTGATAATCAGACGTACCAGCCTCCGGACCTGTACAGTCAAGTACAGAAAAGAAAAGAAAGTGCAGCATGAGTACATATTAAATAAATATGTACCCAGTGAGTATCCCGCCTAAACTCGAAGAAGTAGTGACGAGAGGTCGACTCGATACTCACTAAGGTCCAACAGTAATAACATATGATAGAATATAATGAAATACAGTAGGCATGTCAGGAAATAAGCAACAAGTACATATCAGGAGCAGAAATCCAAACAACTACTGAACTAAACAATAAAGCACTTTCAAGGGTAAGACCACCGAACGAAACAATAACCACAAATTCTTAGATCCGCCATGGCGTACGGCCCGCTCCCATAAGGCACCTTCTACACTCGTCGTGGCGTACGGCCCGATCCCGTATTCATTTCAATTTCTTTTCAACACTGTCGTGGCGTACGGCCCAATCCCATATTCATTTCAATTTCTTTTCAACACTGTCGTGGCATACGGCCCGATCCCATGTTCATTTCAATTTCTTTTCAACACTGCCATGGCGTACGACCCGATCCCATATTTATTTCAATTTCTTTTCAACACTGTCGTGGTGTACGGCCTGATCCCATATATTTCACAATTCTTACTTTCCATAACAAATTCCTTATCATTCAATAATTTTTCCATAAAGCCTCAGAGGAACAACACTATACAACACATAACCCCATAGTACATATGGCGTCACAATAAATCATATAAAGCATTACAAGGAAAACATATCAGGCATTACGAGGAAAGCATATAAGGCATTACGAGAAAGCATTCAAGGCATGATGTGGGCCTAACTACCCGGACATAACAATTATAGCTGCTACGTACGGACTCTCGTCACTTGGCGCGTACCTAGCCCCCAAACAATTTAAACATAGCATATACATCACCTATGGGGACAATTCCCCCTTACAAGGTTAGAAAGCAGACTCACCTCGTGTCGAATCTACCCCTCGGACCACAATTGCGCCCGAAACTCCAAAATCTACACTCGAGGACTCGCAACTAGCCAAAAGGTATACAATAATATCAATGCATGCACAAAGCGGGAAGTTATCCTAGTTATTCAATAAAATCGCTATTTTGAAGAATTCCCAAATCAACCCCAGTCCCTCCTGATCAAATTCCGAAAATTCTCGAAGGGATCTTTCACCCATAGCCTAAGGATCATTAAGGTGTGATTTCTACTTGAATTCATGGCCTAAAATGGAAAATCACAAAATCCTCAAGAATCCTAAAATTACTACCTAATTCTATGATTTTAGATAATTTAGTAGTGAATTTAACTAGGAATTAATGTTTGAAACTAGTAGAACTATGGAATTTACTTACCTCAATAGCAGTGGTGGAAGGTCCCTTGAAGAGCTCTCCAAAAACTTGAGGAGGAAGATGAAAATGGAGGGAAAATGCTAAGTCTCGTATTTTATTAAACTGCACAGGGATTCCTTAACTGCGATCTCGACAAGGGCCCTGCGATCGCGGCAGAAGTCCTGCGATCGCGAAGAACAAACTTACCCGCCCCAGACGCGACTCAATGCGATCGCGATAAAAGATTGCGATCGCGAAGGTGTGGAACCCAGACCTCTGCGATCGCAAAGGGGAAGTTGCGATCGCAGAGAACAATCAACAGCCCAGCAAAAATCCTTCTCCGCGATCACGATCACAACCCACCAAAATTTCTGGTTTTCTAACTTAGGTCCCGGGGGTCCAAAACTCACCCGAGCCTCTCGGGACCCCGTCCAAAAGCACCGGCAAGTCTGTATTCATGATACGGACTCGCTCGAAATCTCAGAACATGAAAAACAACAACGAAACTCAAAATTCAACCCCAAAACCAAATTGAATCAAAACTTAAGAACTTGAAACTCTAGAATTCACTTCAATGCACTATACCGGTCTATACTACTCGGAATGATTTCAAATTTTGCAGACAAGTCATGAATGACATAACAAAACTATCCTCGGTCTCGGAATTTCATTCGGACCTCGAGAACACAAAATCGCATTTCAAGCCAAATTTCAAATTCTATGAAAATCCTCAAAACTTCATTAACTCAAATTTTCCCATTTTGATCCGAAACCCGTCAAATCAAGTCCGTTTCTTACCAAATTTCACAGATAACCTAAATAACACATATTGAACCTGCTCCGGGCTCCGAAATTATAATATGGGCCCGGCAGCACAGGTTTCACATCAAGGTTCATTTTCATAAGCCTTTAATATTTTCATAAAACAATTTTCTTTAAAAATTCATTTCCCGGACTTGGGTCCTTGGAATTCGATTCCGGGCATACGCCCGAGTCTCATATTTTCCTACGGACCTTTCGGGGCCGTCAGATCACTGGTTCGGGTCCGTTTACCAAAAATGTTGACCAAAGTCAACTTTATTCATATAATTATCATAAATTCAACTCTTAATCAAGTTTTCACATAAAAGGCTTCCCGGCTATGCGCCCGCGCTGCGCACGCACATCGAGGTAAGATTAACGAAGGCTTTCGGGGCCTCAGAACACAGTCATAATTAACTTTACATAAGATGACCCCTTTGGGTCATCACATACACGTTGCATTAGCGCAAAATCATCATATCCTTATCTACCCATTATCCCACCCCTTAGCGGTTTTTAAGCGAATTTGATTTAACAAGCTCTAAGCGTGTTGTTACCCATCCCTTCCTTGTGGTCTCGGAGGAGTTTAGGACCTCTAAGTATGGGCAGTTCTAGACAAACCCCTGAGGTTTTAAAAGGGAAAATTCTAGGAGACAAGTAAATAACAAATAGGACTAGCAGATAAATTGAAAGAGACAGTTAAGAGGCTCAGGTTTACCTCCACATGTAATGCACATAAGCAGCACGTCTCAAAGCACAAATACAGGCAATTTTAAAGAAATCTTAGGATAGGATATCTAGGTGAACCTTAATACACACAATAGTCATGCTTGTTTAAAACTCAACGGCATGATCCTAATAGTTTGCCTACTATTTTAAGACCTGTAAAACTTAGCAGTAAACACAATGAAACGCAGATTTTAGTTTTATAGAGATTAGTTACCTAAGGTTTGCCTAGACGTGGGACTGTGCATAATACGAATTATTTTAAACAATGTTGAAGTTATTCAACCTACAAACATGTTGTTCTAGATGATACGAATTTGAAAATGAATGGATTGATACCAATTTTATTCAGAAATATGACATCTATGTGAGACTATTTTATGCCTTTTCGTAGATCAGTGACTTGTTGTAATTAGACTAGGCGTGTTCAAAACAAATGCAAAAATAAAATCCCTTAGAACATGGTGTCTAAATGCACACAAGAGTGATAGAATTGTGTTTATGGTTGTTTATTAACCTAATAGCTGGATTTCTAAGTGGGAATACTTATGCAACATTAAATCATGGATTAATGACATGTAATATGCTGAAGCAGTAGATATGAAACCCTAAGCACGGTATACCTAATGCATATTGAGCATGATTTTGGATGCAAATGAACACATTAACCCTAAGACATGGATTCTAATGCAAACATACATAATGTAAGGCGTACAACATGCTTTCTACCCAGTAATGTCTACAATACTATACGGCTACCCACCCCATTTTCACTAGTCACCCTAATATCTGTTTATAATTAATTATTACAGACCAATGGCTAAATAAATTACATAAATGAAAAGAAAATTAAACTATAGGGAGCCTGAAGCAGACCCAAATACATCTTGAGAATACCAATCCTTCCATAACCTCAAATGCCAAGAGTTTCATAGCCAATTTCATGTCCAGGTGTGTCAGAGTTCCCTAAGGACCTCAAGGATCCAGGGCAGTGCTCACACCTAGACTTTCATAAGAAGAACTGAGTAAGTGCAGTGTGGAAGGGCCAACTTCAGTGTGTCAAAGTTCAGAGGGATTTCAAAGGATCCCAAGGCAGTCACACACTGGAGGGGCAGAACCTAGTGACTTAGGAGTAGAGTGAGAGTGCTTGACATAGGTTTTGAAAAAAAAGGTTTTTTTGAGAGAATACGTATTGAATTCATTCAAGAGGTAAAGGAGTTTTGAAAAAGGAACTGATTAGTAGTAAAACAACTTGAAAAAAAAAACAGTGTGAGTATTTTGAAAATTCAGCAAGCAACATGATTGGCTACAGAGCAAACAAGTCCAGTACTACTGACAACAAAGTTCACACAGGGGTATTGGGGAATTGGGGACATATAGAACACACCGGGTGAAACAACATAAACACGAAACTTTCAAGGAGTTTACATGATTTAAGGAATTGGTCATACAGCTAATGATACAGACATATGGATTTAAGAACAGACAGTTGAGAACATAGTTATACTAGACAGAGTTGAACATAGAATCAGAATTACTCAGGGGGTAGTAAATGACTTAGCAAAGCAGATTAATACCAGAAACTAAGTAAACAAACAGACAAACAATCAAACATACACACATGGCAGAGCCAGGTTGAGACATGCTAAAGAGATGAGTGACAGGTTCAATGCATGCTAATCAAAATTCTTATAGGCTAGTAACTAAACAGGGTAGTCCAGGCATGCTAGGTGAAACAGAGATTTAGGCATGATATTCACATATTGAACAGCCCAATAACAAACAGGAACAAGACTGAAAATCAGTGGACTAAAGCAATAATAGAACACATCGAGTTTAGAACTTGAAATTGAATCAAAACATACCAGGTAAGGAGAGCAGACACAGAATATAGAGCAAGTGTAGTGCAATAACTAGCCTTGGCTTACAGCCGGCTAGTTCAATAGAACTAGCAAGTAACAAGAAAGAGCAGAAAGCTTTTAAGTGTAAGAGAGAGTTGCTGAACCAATGTTCGTGTGTATAGTGAGAATAGAAAAGGGTATACATAATAGCTGAGAGCTAGGTAAATAAGGTAAACAATCAATTGTTTAGTAATTAGGGAACATTACAGAATCGGTTAAGCATAAAATTAGTAAGGTCTTCCCTTAATTAAGGGAGTAGTTCACTAACGGTAAAGAACAAGAAACAATTAAGGAATGAAATCAAATAACTTAGGTATGGGATAGGTAATTAGGGAAAAGGGTTCAATTAAGGAAATAAGTAGTAAAAATCAACAAATAACACGATCAATCACAAACTAAGGTAAGAGATAATTTAAAGGTTGTGAAAATAGGAAAAATAACCGGAAATCAGCATGTAAGTATTGTCACGACCCAGAATCTTAATCTGGGTCGCGATGGCGCCCAACGACGAGGTTAGGCAAGCCAACACAAATTACACTAAGTGTTACCCTTCCCATCTAATTAAACAAGTCAACATTTACAAATTTTAAACTGTTAAACATGATGATAGCTTGACATGAAATAAAGCATATGCATGTCTGTACAACCCAAACCCAAAATATACATACACTACGCGTGTGTGCCAGGAACTAGTGTCACGAGTGTCATGGGCAACTACTGAATATACAATGCCTACAATATATACAGAGTCTCAGTCTGAATGAAATGGACAGAGAATATAACAAAAGAACTCCAGGGTGCTGCTAGGAAGTCGTCGGGAAAGCAGCTCACCGTGAAGTATGACCATGCTATCAATAGCTAGCACCGGCCTGATAATCAGACGTACCAGCCTCCGGGCCTGTACAGTCAAGTACAGAAAAGAAAAGAAAGTGCAGCATGAGTACATATTAAATAAATATGTACCCAGTGAGTATCCCGCCTAAACTCGAAGAAGTAGTGACGAGAGGTCGACTCGATACTCACTAAGGTCCAATAGTAATAACATATGATAGAATATAATGAAATACAGTAGGCATGTCGGGGAAATAAGCAACAAGTATATATATCAAAAGCAGAAATACAAACAATTGCTGAACTAAACAATAAAGTACTTTCAAGGGTAAGACCACCGAACGAAACAATAATCACAAATTCTTAGATCCGCCGTGGCGTACGGCCCGCTCCCATAAGGTACCTTCTAAACTCGTCATACGTACGGCCCGATCCCATAGGTATCTCAAGTATTTCTCAACATTGTCGTGGCGTACGGCTCGATCCCATATGTATATCACAATTACTTCTCAACACTGTCGTGGCGCACGGCCCGATCCCATATATATTCAATTACTTTCAACACTGCCGTGGCGTACGGCCCGACCCCATATATTTCACAATTTCTTTTCAACTCTGTTGTGGCGTACGGCCCGATCCCATATAGACATAATCACTCTCAAACCTTCCGTGGCGTACGACCCGATCCCAATATCTTACAATACTTACTTTCCATAACAAATCCCTTGCCATTCAACAATTTTTCCATAAAGCCTCAGAGGAATAATACTATGAAAAACATAATTTCATTGTACATATGGCGTCACAATAAATCATATAAAGCATTACAAGGAAAACATATCAGGCATTACGAGAAAAGCATATAAGGCATTACGAGAAAGCATACAAGGCATGATGTGGGCCTAACTACCCGGACATAACAATAATAGCCGCTACGTACGGACTCTCGTCACTTGGCGCGTACGTAGCCCCCAAACAATTTACACATAGCATATACATCACCTATGGGGACAATTCCCTCTTACAAGGTTAGAAAGGAGACTCACCTCGTGTCGAATCTACCCCTCGGACCACAATTGCGCCCGAAACTCCGAAATTCACCCTCGATGGCTCGCAACTAAACAACCATGGTATAATTGAATTAATTTAGGTTCCAAAAAGAAGAATCAACAAGAAATCCTAAATTTAAGCATTCTTGACCATTTCCAGAATTTCGACCCCGGGCCCACACGTTGGATTTCGAGATTCTTGAAGGAATCACCTACCCGAAGTCCAAGGATCAAAGTGATGTGATTTATACAAGGATTCATAGCCTCAATTGAATAATTCACCAATTTATTCAAAGCACTAGAATTTCTATCCAAATTTTATGAATTTTTATTCTTCAGGAATTAAACCCGTTGAATTCTATGTATAAAAGTGAAAAAATAGAAGAGAATTACTTACCCCTACAGTGGGTGGTCGTGGGAGGTGTTGCTCAAACTTGGATGCTCTCTAATGGAGGTTGATGGTGGTTAAAAATGAAGAAAACCCGTAATTTGGACATTTAAAAGGGGCTGGCAACAGTGATTTCCGCACCTGCGACCTTGGGACCGCAAGTGCGGTCCCGCACCTGCGAGAAAATCACCGCCCCTGCGGAAAAGGGCCTGGGACCCTGGCATCGCACCTGCGGAGAAGGTGTCCGCACCAGCTGTCCCGCTCCTGCGGAAGAAAGGGTCGCGCCTGCGATGAGGGTCGCACCTGCGAAGGCTGGACCACAGGTGCGCACTCGCACCTGCGACTAAGAGACCGCAGGTGCGGTCACACCAGAAGCAGCCACACCAGCACTGGATTTTGCTGGTTTTTGGCCCCGCGCGGGGTCCATGAAGCCCCTAGGCCCACCCGAGCCTCCGACAAAATATACCAACAGATCCCAAATCATATGACGGACTCGCTCGAGCTCACGGAACACTCAGGACATCACTAGAACTAGAAATCACCCGCCAAACCTCTTGAATTCAAACTTAAGACTTTAAGAACTCTAGATTTCATAACATTGCGCCGAACGGGTCTATACTACTCGGTATGACCTCAAATTTTACAAACAAGTCATGAATGACTATACGGAACTATTCTCTGTCCCGGAATTTTATTCGGGCCTCGGGAACCAAAAATAAATCACATTTCAAGCCAAATTTCCAATTCTATGAAAATCCTCAAAACTTCATTAACTCCAATTTTCTCATTTTGATCCGAAACCCATCAAATCAAGTCCGTTTCTTACCAAATTTCACAGATAACTTAAATAACAGATATTGAACCTGTTTCGGGCTCCGAAATCATAATACGGGCCCGGCAGCACAGGTTTTACATCAAGGTTCATTTTCATCAGCCTTTAATATTTTCATAAAACAATTTTCTTTAAAAATTTATTTCTCAGACTTGGGTCTTCGGAATTCGATTCCAGGCATACGCCCAAGTCCCATATTTTCCTACGGACCTTCCGGCACCGTCATATCACTGGTCCGGGTCCGTTTACCAAAAATGTTGACCAAAGTGAACTATATTCAATTAATTAACATGAAGTCAACTCTTAATCAAGTTTTCACATAAAGGCTTCCCGGTTACGCGCCCGGGTTGCGCACGCACATCGATGTGAGATTAACGAAGGCTTTCAGGGCCTCGAAACACAGTCAAAATTAGATTCACATAAGATGACCCCTTTTTGGGTCATCACAAGTATCATCACAGGGAATCTAAATAGTACTGATTTTAAGGAAAATAACATAAGCTCCCATGAATAGGCAGACAAGTCGAGTATAAACAGAAAAATCGAATTTGACACCCTAATAGAGGCATACTAGGGTAAAAATCACGAAATATTCAAATTAAATGAAGCAGTATTCATGAGAGTCAAACACATAGCAGAATCAGATAGAAAATAATCGAGGACGAGCTACACAATCCAAACAGAGTGCAAAAATTAGGGGTTTCAACATGAAATAGTTGGGATTGAGAAGAAACTCAGCATAATCGATTAAAACACACAAGAATCAGAGAATAAGCACTTTAAACATCATAAATCGTTTTTGAAGAAAGATATTTAGAAACCCTAGTTAGAAAAAAAGAAAAGTCGTTTGAAAATCGATAGGTTTTCCCATAAAATAAGCGAAAACAGTTTGATCCTCCTCAGATCTGTATAGATCTAAAAAGGTTCAGAAACGAACTTAGGGTTTCTGAGGAAATAACCCAGAGATGGAGACAACGGCTTAGAAACCCATAAGTTTAGGCAAAAAATAGAACGATCTTACTCAAATTGAGCCATCGCAGCCTAAGACTAGTAAGAACAGGCCAAGGTGTGAGTGCACTGATCCCTGGTCCCTTGAGGACCTCAAAGATAACAAAACCCGGCGTAGGAGAGCCGTCTGGGCTTGAGGATGGTGATAATCCACCATAGTCGACGGCAGGCAAGCAACGGCGAGGAGAAATTAGGGTTAGGGCAGAGAGGATTTGGAGAGGAGGGTGAAGGGTGACGGCGGAGTGTGAGAGGAGAGTGAAGGGTTTGGGGGGTCTTTTAGATTAATTTAGGAAAGAATTAATCCGGGTCGTTGATCAAAAATGATCAACGACCAAGATTCATCAAGAACTGGGTCGGGTTTGGGTAGGATTTGGGCCTGGGTGTATTGGGCTAATTTGATTAGGCATTTGGGCTGGTTATATAGGCTATAATTGAAATAAAATAAGGCCATTTGTTAAATACCCAAGCAAATTAATCAAAATAATTTATAAAATAATTACTAATTATAAAAAATAAATTCCATGCATAGAAATACTTTTAAAATGACTATTTAGTATTTAAAGTACAAAAGACTAATTTCTGGTAAAATATAGTACAAAATTATATGCATGGGCTATAATTGCATAGTCATTGCAGTTATAGCCAAAAGGTGCCAGTTTGGCTATTTATGGAATAATTTGGACTTAATAAGACCATAAATAATGAATTAAATTAAGAAATGTCTTTGAAATCATTTGTGATGCAATTTTGTAATTATTTATTAGAAATAAAGTGCTGGACAAATTAATAAATTGTGGAAAAATACCAATTGATGCTAATGCATGACTTTGAAGGTATATATGCAGTTTAAAAAAATATTTTTTAGGAAAAATTGGGTATCAACAGGGACGACGGCTATGAGGCGTATGGTAGACGCTTTACTCAGTAGGATACGTTCCTTCCAATTATCTGTGCCCCTGGCAAGGAGGTCAAGTGGTAAAAATACGGGGAAAAGCTCCACTCGTCGGCACTCACCTTTGAAGCGAAGTGTTGGCTATATCTTATCAACAACCGCCTGATCCCGTCCCACAACACCTCGGAGGTGAATGCTCCTCGTGCTTGTTTGATATGGTGTTTCATGACGCGCCACGACTTTGACGTGGCCAAGCTCATGCACAAGAAGATGTTTGTTCGTTGTCCAGTTAAAAGGTATGGCTTTTTATTTCCCTCTTTTGTCACTAGATTATGCCGTGCAGCCCGGGTGCCGGAAAATTTGGTGGTAGATGGCAAAGTGCCGATAGAGGCCGCCTTTCGAGCAGAAAAGGTAACTATTGGGAAGGATGTTGTGGCGACTGGTGGTGCTGACGAGGAGGATGAGTCTGAGGAGGAGGAGGACCAGCAGGTAGATGTGGGGGCGGATATGCCCGCTTATGAGCATGTTGCCGACGTAGAAGGACCGTCTAGGGGCAGTCAGAGTCAGAGGTTGGACAATCTGGAGCAGGAGATGGCGGGTTTACGTACCTCGGTCACTGACTTGGGGTCGAGAGTTGATGCGCTAGCCACCCAAAATGCAAAATCGGATAAGAAAATCATGGGTTGGCCGCGAGCCCTGGGTCGTGCTTGTAATATGGACCCAGGGAAGGTCTCCGACCAAGATTGATCCTTCAGGGAAGTTCCTTTACCTCACTTTGATTTATTTTGAATGCCATAAGGACATGTCTTCCTTTTAAGTGTGGGGTGGGGGATTTCTTCATTGTATGTGTATATATGTAGGAACGTAATTGTTATATGCTTTCTTTTGTTTTCGTTTGGGTTTTGTTTCCCTTTGGTTGTTGTTGTAAGTAGTAGTTTAATTAAGTAAGTCGACTCGTCCCGATGACGGATCTCATTCGACGGGGTTCTTGAGGGTCTAAGTCGACCATAAAAAAAAATTAAAAAAAAAACAGAAATATGTTGGACTCTTCCTGACGACGGATCTCCTAGACAGTTTTCTTGAGGGAAGTAAGTCTAAAGAAAATACCAAAAAGATTTTCTGTTTTAGGTAGTGTAGTAACTCCCCCTTGGTTTTTCTTTGGGTCGCGGTTCTTTTCCAAGGCTTTTGCTTGAACCGGGTTAGTATTTTGTTTATTTTGTTTTAGTTTTTATTAGGTACTTATGGGCGATGAGCTGAGATAGGAAGAGAACCCCTTAGCGTTGTTACACCTGAACACGGTAGACACTAGAGTGTGACGTTTATTCTTGTAGAGTGTCTTAAATTTGTATGTTTGTAACTGACTTGAGTACTCAATGAGAGTGTCTTGATAAGCCAATCTGGAGTGAGTCATGTGTCATGTGTGTGTGTGGTGTATTGCATTGTATTCTATGCTCCACATTTGATGCCTAGAACTTGCCATGTGTGTTTGCAACGCGAAATAGTAGCTTCATTCGGTCTTAGAAGTGATATAGGCATTTCTTTGTTAAGCCATATATACAAAGTATACCCACCTAAATGTGATCTATCGTAGTTAACCCCGTTGAGCCTATAAGCCTGCTTCTTTGGCAACCACATCACAAACCTTACCCAATTGTGTGAACGACCATCTGTTTGAACCCATTTACCTCCCATGAGCACTTGAATTGTTGTGAATATGTAAAAGTTAAAGTGTGGGGTGGTTGGTTTGGTTTTTGAGTGGAACCAATGAAATAGGGAAAAAGGTGCAGTGTTTTGAAAAAATGAAAGAATAAGCGCCACTTGAAAAAAAGAAGTAAATGTAGTCCTTGATAAGTGGTAACTTGATACAATTGCACCTAAAGGAGTTGGGGTATTATAAATATAAGTGTGGTGGAATGTCTGGTCTGACGTAAGTATGGGTCTGAATGCGAAAGTAATTGTATTAAAAGTTCTTAGGGAGGTTAGTCACTATATCCAAATATATCCTACCCGTCCCTTGACCTACATTACAACCAAATGAAGTCCTAATTGATCTTAGACTGAATGGGCTCGATTAGTAGAGTAGTACACTACGGGCAAGCTTATGGTGCATCTTTGTGGCATATGAATGTTCTTTTTGGGAGTGAGTGAATCCTTTCTATCTGAGTTCCTAATTGTTCTTAATGTTATTACTTGTGGAACTACTCTCTTGTGTGATATGAGGGCACTTGATTCATAACAGAAAGGTAAGTCTTGACCTCTGTATAGAGTAAATTGAGGAAGTATTAACATTGCACGGCACGTGAGAGTCGACTCTTGAGGCATAGATGTTACACTGCTAGGCGCAACTCTTGTGATATGTTATTGGTGTGACACGTTAGGGAGATGCTTAGTGAAGAGACCTTTGTAGAGTATGGTGGATTTCTCGAGGACTAGCAATGATTTAAGTGTGGGTGCTGATAATAGGCTAGATTCATGTAGTTTAGCGACTATTTATATTCCAACTTTACTATGCTTCACTGTCCTAGGGAGGTTAAATGACGATAAAATGGCTCTAATTGTGAATTTTATGTTTTGCAGGAGCAAGTCATGCTTATGAGGACCTAGGATGGTGTTTGGAGCTAATATAAAGCAAGAAAAGCCCCTCGGAGTTAAGAGCATGTGAAAGAAGGAAGAAAAAAAGAGAAAAATGGATAATCTACTCTAGCGTGGGCCAAGCTGGCCTTAGCGCGGCCACGCTAGAGCAGAAGTCGCAGGGCATAAAGATATGCAATTAGCGCGGCCACGGTCATAGTGCGGCCGCTCTAGTCCAGGAGTAGCAGGCAGATTAAAGTGCCATTAGCGTGGCCATAGCGCGGTCACGAGCGCGGCCGCGCTAGTCCAGCAGTAACGAGATAGTAGACATTGCATTTAGTGCGGCCAATAGCGCGGTCAGTAGCGCGGCCGCGCTAGTCCCGTCCAGCATGCGGAAAGTTCAGGGGTAAATTTGGAATCTTGGGGGCAATTCCACTTAACCTATAAAAGGTCCAGTTCGCCCAAAAGAAAGGATATCTAGGTTTTAAGCATGTTTTAGACCAACATTGGGGAGGAGAACAAGTGTGAGAAGACCAGACTATAATTAACATTTTTCTATTCTCCATCTTTTGTCATTGTTTTGGGAATGGTGAATTATTTTATGATTTCATTGTATTTTAGCATGAGTAGCTAAACAATCCATCTAGAGTTGATGGAACAATTAGATGAAGTTTTGACTCAATTTTGTTATAATCGAGCCGGGTTTTCTATGATTGTTCAACTACGTTTTGTATGGAGGTTAATTGAATGGGCCCTTGATTAATCGTGTCTAACTGCCTTGTGTTGCTTGAGAAAGAATAATAGGTTAGATTGTTGTTGAACAACACCACTTTTGGGTAATTTAAGAGATTCATTACTTGAATTTAAAAGTGGGATTAGAGATAACGAAACTTTAGTGGGATATAATTTTGAGAAGTATAAATTATCAGCTAGAGTAGTTCGAGAGAATGCTCTAGTAAATTACCGTAGTTGATCGAGAGATAATTGCGGTAGCCCATAACTCATAATCCTCATAGAGTGTTACGGCGAGATTATAGCAAAAGAGTTAAGACTTAATCCGGCAATTGGGGAAATCAATACCCTAGATCTTTTTACCTTTGAATTATCTTTAATCCGGAATATTGTTAGTTTTAATATCGTTTTACTTTAGTTAAATAAATCCCAATATTTATTGCTAAAAATCTCGCATCCGAAAATTGCTTGAGCTTATATTAGCATCACTAAGAGTTGTAATAGATAGGTTAGTTCCCTGAGGATTCGACTCCGGACTATAAACAGGATTATATTTGCAACGACCGCTTTGTCTTTTATAAGGCATAGTTGGGTGTGATCAATTTTCCATTGGCATGAGGAGTATGGGATGTATAGTGATTTTTTCTTCGAGATAGGATCAAATGTAAAGTTCTGGACCAGTTGGGTACGTAGGTTCTTGTGGCGCAGAAGGGGTTATGAAGTTCTCATATTTATCATAGGATGGCATGGGTATGCGGTATGTTGTGTAGAGATTGAGATTTGCATGTGTGGGGTCTCGGTTCAGTTCCAGATGACTAGGTAAGCGGTATCACTAATTGGTACGGCTTGATGAGGGTATACATTTAAGAAAGGGCATTGTGTTTGAGTTAAGGGTGCTTCATTGGTGTAGCGACGCTCTCTTGTTGGATCGACTGCTGATATTCAAGGTTGCTTAGTGACACAGAAAATTTTAGGGGTATCCCTCGTGGAATGATTGAGCATTAGGGGTGTGTTATATATTTGAGCGATGGAGTTGGGATCAAAGATGGTAATTTGTGCGCTTCATGGACTTCGAGACTAAGAGTTCTCATAAATAGATTATTTTTGTGGTTGTGGAATGTGAGGATGCAAGCAAAGCCTGTCAAATGTTAGTAAATGCCTTGATTCAGTTATTGTGGACCTTCAGAGAGTTATCTATCTGTTGTGGGTGACCAGAGTTGATCTAGAGTTATTGGTAGGCCCAGTATGGGTGTGTGTTCTGCACCGGGTCGGGGTTGTTGACCCCGAATTGCTATTGTTGATGGAGGTACCATTCGATTGCCGTCGAGTTTATTCATATTCTGGAGTGATCTATGAGTTACCTTTCGGCGTTGCGAAGAGTGGTGATTGCTGGTTATATGCACATATGGTGCGGATTTACTTGGGCTTTATATAGCGGGATTGAGTAAGGTAAGTAATTGGGTATTGCGATATGGAGACATGTTGGTTATGTTCTTTCTCATTCATGTGGCGGTATCATCCGACTCTCCGTGGTTATGGTAATGCACTTTGAGTACTGATGTCGAATTGTGCACGGTTATTGATTTTGAACAAGGTGGCTTGATGTAGTTCTTGTGGACCAGCGTTCGGATGGGATCACGCATTGTAGCGGAGTTATGTGGAGGTATGATCCTTGGTGTCAGATTCGTGTGTTTTGATTTTACGATGTGTGCCAGGCTCTTAGCATTGTGTTTTGATGGTAATTGTTAATGGCGGGATAGTCCTCTCGTGTGAATCTCTTCTATGATCTGAGTTTGTGGGATGTTGCTATTGAGTGCACGAGTTGCACATGTTATGACTTAGATTGTATTGATGTGACATGGCTCTAGAGTAGCCATGATGGGTGAAATGAGGTCATCAGACCTAGAATGTGTGCGATCGAATCGGATTGCAGTAATTTTAGGAGGATATTGATGTTGATCGGCTTAGAAATTTGTTATAGTTGTGTTCTCCTCATCATTGGCAGTATACGAAAGTGTTAGAATGAGGTTTCGGTTTGATAAAAGGTTTTATTATCGGAATTGGGTTGTTTGAGCAGCTGTTGTGATTAGAAATTATCGCTATGAGTGTTTGAGTTGTGTGGTATATCATGTGATTTTCATCTCGAACTGCGGTTATGGCTTGATACGGCGGGTTCATACTTATTCAGTTTATAGTTGTGGAATTTTGATCTTGTAATTATTTCAGAAGTGGAAGTTTGGTTCTAAGGTTTATGGGGTCAGGTTGGATTTCGAAATTTCAGTTGTATTGTGTTATTGGACCTATATGGGATAGGGTGACATGGAATCACCCGGGGTATGTGCATGGTAGGTTACACGGCAATTTGTTGGCGGTTTTTGGAACAACTCTGGGCACGTTCTAGGACGAACGTATGTTTAAGTGGGGGAGAAATGTAACGATCCGGCCGGTCGTTCCATGAGATTAGCCCCGTTTCCCCTACTTTTGCTTTATCGTGTGTGTTCAGCTCTTTTACGGTGCATTGGGTCGATTGGCTCGGGCTCGGAGTAGTCGTGGTGAGGAATGAGATACTTAGTCTCTTAAATTGGCTTTATAGTTGGAAAAGTCAACTAGGAGTTGACTTATAGGTAAACGACCTCAAAATGTAGATTTTATGGCTCGGATAGCTTCGTTAGGTGATTTGGGACTTAGGAGTGTGTTCGGAATGTGGTTTTGAGGTCCAGAGTAGAATTAGGCTTGAATTGGCGAAATTGAGATTTTGGCAATTTCCGGTCGGCAGTGAAAAATTAGCTATCGAGGTCGGAATGGATTTCCGGAAGTTGGAACAGGTTCGTAGTGTCATTTTGGATGTGTGTGCAAATTTTCATGTCAATCTGACGTCTTTTGGATGGTTTCGGCATCTTTGGCACAGTTTCTAAGTTCATAGGCTTGAATCCGAGGTGAATTTGGTGTTTTGATGTTATTTTGGGTGTTCCGAGGGCTCGACTAAGTCTGAGTGATCATTTATGACTTGTTTGTATTTTTGGTTGGGGGAGGGGCTCGGGATGATTTCGGATAGCCATCGGGGAGTTGGAAATTTGGAAAATGCAGCAAAAATGTTGCTGGTACTATTTTTCTGGTGTGGCCGCACCTGCGGAATGGAAGCCGCAGGTGCGGAAAAAGGGGCGCAGGTGCAGATTTTGGCTAGGCTGGAGGAGAGCCGCAGGTGCGAGGTTTTGGTTGCACCTGTGGAGTCGCAGGTGCGGAGGCAGCATCGCAGGTGTGGAAAATGGCCCTTTAAGTGAAATGCGCAGGTGCGCACCTGGGACCGCAGGTGCGGTCATCGCTGGGCAGATCACATAAATAGGACCCTTAGCGATTTTTGGGTCATTCTTCCACTATCTTTGCTTTGGTTTGAAGCTTTTTGAAGGGTTTTTTAAGAGAAATTTGAGGGTTTTTCGTGGAGGTAATACTTTTGGACTTAAAACTCGTTTATATGTGATTAATGGACTAATTAGTGGTGAAATTAGTACCAAAAATGGGTAATTAGGGCTTGTAATTAGAGACTTTAAAATGGGGATTTGAGGGGTCATTTGAAGTCCGATTTTGATGTTCTTGGTATGTATAGACTCGTGGAAGGATGAGGATTCTTGTGATGTAATTTTTATCGGATTCCGAGATGTGGGACCGGGGGACGGGTTTGGCCAATTTCGGGATTTTGGGTAATTTTTGATAATTTTCGAATGGGCTTCGTTCCAAATGATATAAATCTGATTTTTGGTAGATTTGGAGCACTCGGAGGCCGAGTCTAGAGGCAAAGGCACTATGGGCTAGGATTTTAGCCGGTTTTGAGGTAAGTAACGTTTCCAAACTTGGTTCTGAGGGTTCGAAACCCCGAACTACTCGTTATGTGTTTAGTATTGGTGACGCACATGCCAAGTGACAGGCGTGCGGGCATGCACCGTGAGACTTGTGCCCTGGTTTATCACCGTTTAGTGATTATTCCCTGATGATATTTGTTCTTCTATCAATGTGAAAAATGTGAACATGATAGGAATCATGATAAATTTTGTATATTCAGGCTTCACGCCGATAGTGTTGAGACCTGAGCGGTCGTTTACCTGCAAACATGCTAGAAATCATGCTAAGTTAAATGCTAAGGCTTCACGGCGAAAATGCTGAGACCCGAGTGGTCGTATATTGTTGTCTCCTTATGTGTTTATTTGATTTCATATACTCAGTCATGTCATAGCATATCATTTCATGCCTCAGACTCGGTATTGTTAATTATATGCATATTTATCATTGTTTCGGGCTGATTTATGCATATGTGATATATGTGAGCGATACTGGAGAGTAATGACTGAGTGAGGCCGAGAGCCTGTTGTTGAGACAGTTATGAGATAGGAATGCACATCGCAGCGATACTTTAATCATGCCTTCGTTAGCTTGATATAGCGCTTGGACCAATAAGGCCCCTCCGGAGTCTTTACACCCCCAATGAGCGCATTGATATTGAGGCATGGATCTTCCCTGGACATGGATCTTGTCTGAAGCTGATGATATTGAGGGATGGATCTTACCTGGACATGGATCTTGTCCGAAATTGATGATATGGAGGGATGGATCTTCCCTGGACATGGATCTTGTCCGAGTGTTGTATCCCGGAGATGGATCTTCTTCGTGGGGCTGGATTGGACTTTTCCTCAGTACTAAGTGACTACGGTCACCGGTGTCTATGCATATTCTAGGATGGATCTTCCCTGGGCCTGAGAGCTATATATGGTACTGAGTGGACTTCTGTGGGAGAGTTGTGAGCACTATGTGCATTTCCACAATGTTGATATGTTGGCATGTAGAGCATGTTGAGATATATCTGGCATATTCTGTTGTTATTTTCTGATAAACTATGAACATGTCTAAATTTTGGTACGCTGATTATTATAATTGTTGAAGGTTAGTCCGTCACTACCTCTCAGCCCATAGTTTGGGTTCGTTACTTCTGAGTTGGTGTACTCACGTTACCCCCTGCACCTTGTGTGCAGAATCAGGTATCCCTAGTCATGGTAGTGACAACTGATCATTTTGGTTGCGAATCATTTTCGGAGAAGACGAGGTAGCTACTTGGCGATCGCAGACCCCTTTTTTCTCCTTCTCTATCTTCCTATCGTACTTATTTATTTCAGACAGTGTTATGTCGGTTCTGTATTTTGATATTTTAGATATAGTAGCTCATGACTCAGTGACACCAGATCGGGGGTTTGTTTACTTGTGTTTAAATGATGTTAAACTTTTTAATGCTTTATAAAATGAGACTCTTGCTATGAATGTAGAGAATTGCTGAAAGAAATCTTAAATCAAATAAAATGTGTGGCTTGCCTGATTTCACGACATGCGTCATCACGACTGGATGTTTTGGATCGTGACATTACATTACCTTAATATGTCCCCATGTTTTATCAAATTTTCTTTTTCCATACAACTAGGAAAAATCTAGATATCTAATTGTATCCAACAACTTGTTTAATTTTGTGCAACACGTTCACAACTTCAGAACAAAAACAAGTAAGAATATTTTTACTAGATTCTTTTAATAGTGTAAGGCATTTTGAGTAGCTTTTATTTTTTTTTACCATTAAATTCCACAACGTGTAGAAAGTTCTTAAGCGACAAGAATGTTGTTTGGTTGACACCAACAGGATTTGGCATTATGTTGTTGATTGATTCTATACTTTTATAAGTAGAAAAAATGTCGAAGCCATTTTAGCTTCATTGGATTTAAATCCGGAAAAATTTGAACTATATATACTCCCTATCTGCCTCAAATCATCTGTCGTGGCTTCTAAAAAATGTTGTCTCGAATTATTTGTCATTTTAAGGGTTCAAGACAAAACTATTTATTTTTTATTATTTTACCCTTAATAGTAATTGTTCTTGAAGATGAAGAAGTCACATTAATCGTATAAATATTCAATAAAAATAGATTATATATTTAAAGATAAATAAAAATAAAATAAGCAAATATCTTTTCTAATTAAGGTAGTGTAAAAGCGAAATATAACTGATAATTTGAGACATAGGAAGTATCTAAATTGAAGACACTATGATTACCTTATACTAAGCGATGTGTCAAATGCTGTGGCGTACTACATAAAGCAATAAAGTAAATGTATAGCAAAGCAGAGTAAAGTGAACAAACCAAATCAAAGCAAAGGAGTTTGTTTTCAAATAAATTCTTACAAGTTATCAAAGCGAAAGAGTTATCAATAAGTCAAATGATTATAATTACAAATCACAATTAAAAAAGAAAAAGAAAATTGTTTGAAGATCTAGAACTTCAAGGATTTATCTACAAACTGCAATTATTTAAGCAATTATTTTCAATGTTCAAGCATTCAAAAATCAGAAGAAGGACAAATTAAGATCAAGGCATTCAAACTCCAGCTTTTTTGGATTGTTGTTCCATAACATATCGTATTGTATCATAATTTATTGTATTGTATTGTTTGATGAATACAATGTTTAGATAGATTGTATCGTTTGCCGGCGTTTCATGATGTCACACATGATGTCACACACTAACAATATGAAGAATAAACTTGCAACATTACTAAGAAAAAATAGAATACTGAGTAGATATAATATAATACAAAGTAAGATAAAGAATAAAATATAATTATTTAATAATAAAGAATGGCAAGATTCGAGGAAAAAGGCAAAAAAACGACTCCACCACACCAAACTCGTCGTTTCATAAAGTGGCACTTTTACGATCCAATAAGATTAAAGTAACAATAAAAAAAAACATAATATTTAAAGTAACAATACAAAATTCAAGTTGGAGCCATATAATTTAAAATCAAGTCGAAACCCTTGAATTAGGATCAAAAGTTCGTCAAACTCAACATGTTACAAACTTCCTATAGTGAAAGACTTCTCTGCAAATATATCCACATGTGGTGGCAGTTTTTACAAAATGACACAGATCACCTTCTTAAATATTATTTTTCTACTCGAGCAAATGCATTTAGATATCGTCTTTCCTTTAAGTTTATAAATTCAAACTTTCTCCAAGTAACTATTTCTCAATCACAACTAAATTAAGATGACTATATGAATCCTCATCGTTCATATATTATGTTATATAAAATAAAATAATTTAAAAAATAAAGAATTTCCCGTAATCTTTTCCTTCTTAACAAATAAAGATATTATGACCAAGCAAAGTTTAATCTTTTGTAGTCACCCAAAAGCTTTACACTATAGTCAATTATGAGGTTCTTCAATTTATTTTTCTCCAAAGAGTCGTGTGTGTTTGACCACAACAGGAGAAGAAACGAAAGTTTCAGCCATACTCCTGCCCCTGTTGAGTATGTACCATATTGTCATGAACTATGTTGTTCAGACACGTTCACCGGCATGTAACCGGTTCCTTTGTGTGAAAGTATCTGATCCCTAGCTAGCTATACTCAATTTTTCTTTTTTGCTAATTTTTAGTATATTTGATAAATTCACACGACGTACCAACAGTCTCATCACATCAGTTAGGCACAGCACAGGTGTGTTAAGAGAAATGAAGGATCCGCGCAACATAGGTCACGAACGAAAGAGACATATATTGGAAGAAAGAGAGAGGAATTGATAATTATAACAAGTGAAACTGGAATCATCAACACATGTTAATGTAGCAGCTATTCATCAATATGGCAAGAAGATGAAAGTCATCAGCTACCATCAAGTATATGAATATGAAACTTGTATGTACAACAAGATGGGAAGAGGATGTAATTTCATGTTTTGTAAAAGGAACTTCTGAGCACTTGAGGCTTAAGCATTTGCTGCAGCTTCTTCTTCCACCATTTGTGATACTGGAAGAAGGGTGCAGATCAGGTTGCGATCTCCATACACATTGTCCACTCGTGCTGGTAAATACAATCACAAGTGAAATTATTGTCAAAACCAACATATTATAGCAGCTCTTACTAAATATGACGAAGGGAAAAATGAAATGTTAGGTAATTATAAAGCATAGAAAACGCGGTGTTGCAATCTATAGTGCAATAAACGCAACAACAGTAGATTTCAGCAGATTCTTTGAGCTTTTCTCAATCATCACATTGGTTCTATTCATGCGAATTTCCTTTTCCAAGGTTTATAGCAGTTTCACTATTCTCATGATGACAACAGCTATGGACAAAGAGTACATAATATTTCTTCTAATATTTCGTCTCTCTCTATATATATATATGACATGAACCCAAAAATTAAACCAAGTACCCTCTCAATCTATACCTCTCGGTCATAGATGTAGTCAAAGCACCCAAGGTAGGTTGGCCAAGTCCAGTATGGTTCACCGCACCCATGTCGTGTCGACATTGGTATGGCAGAGATTTTGAAGGGTCCGAGCAACATAGCATGTAGGTAGAGATTGGATGTTAAAACTTTAAGTATTAGGACATAATTTCAGTACTGATTGCTAGTACATTTTGAAACTTCCAAAAATGCATTGACCAGTAAAATAAAACTCAGCACTAAGTGCTGAAAAGTATATGTTTTATGGAACACCTCTATATTTCAACGTATCACTTAATAGGAGGGGAATCTTAGTAGCTCGGTTGGTTGGCTACCCGAACTTTCACTTTGTTGGTGACGGTTCAATTCCCCACCTTGTAATCCCCTCCCCATTTTCCCCTTCCCCTACCCCCTATGAATAAAAAATAAATGTAACACTTAATAGGAGAAAAATCAGATACTTCAGAATTTAGCTAATGTTAAAGTTTGTAGGACAAAAGTTGGAGTTATATAGAGATGGTAAAGACCTGTAGTTGGCCAGAATTTGGCATTCCTCAGCCAGGGAGCAGGGAATGCAGCATATTCCCGAGAATATGGTTTTACCCATGCATCTGCCATGAGCATTGACGGTGGATGAGGAGCCCCCTGCAACACAAAGTCCAGATTAATATCTCCTGATTCATGCAACCGTACAAGAAACAAACATTTTCGTTTAAAACTAATCTACCAGAAAGAAAAAAAGACCACATATTTACCTTAAGAACATTGTTGTTAATATCAGCATTCCCTTTCTCAATCTGAGCGATTTCTTCTCTGATGGAGATGAGTGCATCACAAAACCTGTCTAGTTCCGCCTGCATTGATTTACAACTACTTCAGGACCACCAAAGAAAAACTATACTGTGTGTTAGTGGATTTTTTTTTCTGTATCATAGAATATGCATCCTTATATTATACCTTGCTTTCACTTTCGGTAGGTTCAATCATAAGTGTACCAGGAACTGGCCAAGACATTGTAGGTCCATGGAATCCATAGTCTATAAGACGTTTAGCAACATCTTCAGGTTCTATTCCAGCAGTAGTCTGAAAGGCCAAGACTCCAGTAGATTTAGTACACTAAAACAAAAAGAAAAAAAAGGTGTGAATTGGAAATAATTCAAAAAAGTACCTTAAAGCCCCTCAGGTCAATGATAAACTCGTGGGCACATGTTCCATTGACACCTCGGAAGAGAACTGGGTAGTGCTTCTGTTGATCAAAAGCAGAAAGTATGATCAGCGGAGTTAGAATACTCAACTGAACACTTATGATGAACTAAGACAGGCATAGCAAAGTCCGAGAAAACAGAAAGCAGAAAATTCGACTCAAATAGAATATGAGAAATAAAAGAAGAAAGACCTCCAAACGCTTAGCCATGTAGTTCGCATTTAGGATAGCTATCTTTGATGCATCTGTAAGTCCCTTAGACCCCATCATGGCAATGTAGGTATATGAAATCGGCAAAATAAGTGCTGAACCCCAGGGTGCAGCAGAAATAGTACCAAGTGGCTGACTCTTGTCGGGGGATGGGATACCTCCAGTTGGAACCTTCAGAAGAATCACAATGATTAAGTAAGTTACCAAGCTCACAACTAAACGAGGAAGATAAAAAAATCCCAAGTCGATGAATTGACAAAGATAGCTTTATGTGGTGAAGTAACCGGTGTTGATCGAGGACATACCACAGGGTGTGATGGCAAAAATGGTGCAAGGTGCTTCTTCACACCAATGGGACCCATTCCAGGACCTCCTCCACCATGAGGAATGCAGAATGTCTTATGTAGATTTAGATGACAAACATCAG
This sequence comes from Nicotiana undulata, assembly GCA_005239495.1. Lineage (NCBI taxonomy): Eukaryota > Viridiplantae > Streptophyta > Magnoliopsida > Solanales > Solanaceae > Nicotiana > Nicotiana undulata. The sequence goes on from ML294224.1 coordinate 27,078, forward strand.
CACCGATAAACCCAGGACTTGTCAGACCAACCTGTAAGAAGAAAAGTACGGCAATGAATGAAACAAATTGTACGAATCACTTGCAACCAGCCAACAACAAAGTTGTACAGTTAATACCTGAATCAAAACCTGAATTTTGATAATGTATAGAGGAGCAGTAGAAGAAAGGTTGTATAAATAAGTTAAAGAAGCAGATATGGTATTGCCTAGAAGTTCTATCGATCACGGCCAAGCTCATCATAAAACCTTTAACCAAGGTAAGCTAGAGAAAGAGAGCTTTAGAATTAACCACATAGGACATAGTATGACTTCACCAAAGTCAGAGCAGACCACAGCACATAACACTATCTGACGCATCATGTGAGATAACTACTTAAATCATCCAGGAGTAAAGAAGAAGAAGAGAAGGATAGGAAAGGAAATTTGAGGTTCATTGCCTAATCCAAAGACATCACCTCATCTCTTAAGATATCAGGTCTGACAAGAAATGTATATGGATATAATGGTCTTACCACTAAACTGACTCAATGACAAGTAAAATCTACAAGAGTTCAAATGATGTTAGGAGTTGAGATGAGGTAATTACCTGAGCATTCATGTTAGCTCCATCCATATACACCTGACCACCATTGTCATGGATTATCTTACATATCTCATCGATTCCTTCCTCATAGACTCCGTGTGTTGATGGGTATGTAACCTGAAATTTATTATTTAATAACATTTAAGGAAATACAAATAATACATAAAGGTGTCAGAAAGTAGTAGCACATGATTTACCATGAGAGCAGCAAGTTTATCCTTATTTGCCTCAGCAGCCTTCCTCAACTCTTCAATATTAATGTTTCCTTTGGCATCGGTTCCAACAGCAACAATTTTCATCCCACACATAGCAGCACTTGCAGGATTTGTTCCGTGAGCTGACACGGGAATGATGCACACATTGCGGTGATGGTCACCCCTCGCCTGCAGCAAAACTCAAAATTCAGTTACACTAGCAGCAGCAAGCTTTATAGAGAATTAATGGCTAATGATGAAAACAAGGAGAAGAGTCGGAGCACCAAAAGCTAACATTCCAATTCTATGGCCATTAGCATCCCTCTATGGTGAATCAAGTGTCCTCGGATGATTAAAATTCTATTAGTCTTCTACAACCACATGAAGGATAATAGATGTGAAGTAGTAACTAGATAGATGAAGGATCATAGATGCCAAGTAGTGACTAGATGAAGCAAGATCTTCACAAAGAATGGGGTTTCATCGGGTGATTTCCCTAGTATTTGAAAGCAGAAAATAGTAAAATCATGCAAAACAGTTTCGTGCCATTTGGCTATTAAGAGGTTATACAAATATAATCTTAACTAAGTCCATTGTGAACCTTACTCTTGAAGTACTAGCTAGGTATTAAGAGAGCTCAAACCAAAGCCGAAAGCAAACTAATCATTTAAATTGTGACAAGTACCATATGATAGGCAAGAATAACCATCAGCCCAGCATATTCTCCAGCAGCACCAGCATTAGGCTGCAAGGAGAAGGAATCAAAACCTGTAATTGTACACAATAGGTCACCCAAATCTTTGAACATTTCCTGCAAAAGAAAGTATGTAACAGTCTTGATTAGTTCTTCTGCTTCTGCATTATAATTAGCAAAAGCAGCAATGCATCTAAGCAGTAACAACCTGATAGCCAGCAGCCTGTTCGGTGGGTGCAAAAGGGTGAATATTTGTGAAGTTAGGCCATGTCACTGGCATCATCTCTGTTGTGGCATTCAATTTCATTGTGCAGGATCCCAAAGGAATCATGCTATGGCACAAGGAAAGGTCCTTCGATTGCAGCTTATGAAGGTATCTCAGCAACTCGTGCTCAGTATGGTACCTGAATCATCATTGTAAAAGTTAAACTAGCAGTAATGGTACAGTACAAAGATGGTCAAAACCATTGACGGAGGCCTTACGAGTTGAATATTTGGTGAGTCAAATATGGAGTCTCCCTTACAAGTCCAGAAGGAATCAGATTCTCGACTTCTTGTGCAATTGATTGAGCAGTGAACGTGACCTATTAACGGGATCAAATATAAGAATACACTATGTAGGCATTGAGTTGCTACCAGCAGCATGGATAGGGAAGTAATGATACTCACTGGCTTTCCCAAGGCAAATACTTTAAATAGATTGTCCACGTCTTCTAAGGTAGTAGTTTCATCAAAAGATACAGTTATCTGAAAAAATGGAGTTTCACTTAATTATAACATAAATTTAGGGCTATCTATAAGCTTATAAACAGAAACAACAAAAACAAGCTAGACTTACAGTATTGTTGTCCACAACCCTCAAGTTAATTTCATTCTTGTAAGCAACATCAGCAATTGCTTTTGCATCAGCACACTTAACCTTCACAGTGTCAAAGAATGGAAGATTCTGAACTTCTACTGTTCCTAGCTTTTTGAGCCCAGCAGCAAGCGTTCCGGCAAGACCATGAACACGTTGGGCAATGGTTTTTAGCCCCTCCGGTCCGTGATAGACAGCATACATGGCAGCCATGTTCGCAAGCAAGGCCTAATAGGAAAAGTACAATATCATAAACCAATGCAAGAAACTAAGTCGCATAGCGTGGTGCATCAGAGCATTCACGAATGAGAGACAGATAGTTTCTTGCAACAAACTAGCTAGTTACTTCTTGTTACTCTCTACCACTCATGTCTAGACAACGCATTGCATACAAGCAGAAAAGTAAACATTTTTCGAACCACTTAAAATTTTCACTACTACAGTATAAGAATGCTGCGTATTAGAGAATCTAGGAGGATAAATATCGGTATTGCATACATAATTTTTTGACACAGTTGATGAAACATTAGTTCATTCAGTACCTGTGCTGTGCAAATGTTGCTAGTAGCCTTGTCCCTGCGGATGTGTTGTTCCCTGGTCTGCATTGCCATACGGAGAGCGGGCTTCCCTGAAGCATCAACACTGACACCAATAATTCTTCCGGGCATCATTCTCTTGTATTCTTGAGAAGTGGCCAAGAAAGCCGCATGAGGGCCTCCATAACCCATAGGCACTCCAAACCTCTGAGCAGAACCAACAACAATATCCACTCCAAGTTCACCGGGTGGTTTCAACATTGTCAAAGCCAAAAGATCAGACGCCATAACAACCTTCACTCCATGAGCATGTGCATTCTTAACAAACTCCCCATAATCCAAGATTTCACCTTCAGTTCCCGGATACTGAACTAGTACCCCACAAACATCACCAGACTTGTAATCAATGTCCTTAAGATCAACAGTCTCTACCTTAATCCCGAATCCATCAGCTCTAGTCTTACAAATATCAATAGTCTGAGGGTGACAATTGCTAGCAATAAGGAAAGTTTTCTTTTTCCCCTTGAAAATATTATTACACATGGCCATAGCCTCAGCTGCCGCGGTCCCTTCATCTAGTAAAGATGCATTGGACATTGGCAGACCAGTAAGATCTGTAATCATGGTCTGATAATTCAGCAGGGACTCAAGACGTCCCTGCGAAATCTCAGCCTGATAAGGAGTATACTGAGTATACCAAGCAGGATTTTCCATAATATTCCTCAAAATAACAGGTGGTACAAAAGTGTTATAATATCCCATCCCAATATATGACTTGAAAACCTTATTCATTGAGGCTAATTTGGACATGTGCTCAATCATTTGTGCCTCAGTTAACCCCTCATCAAACTTAGAAAACTTCATGGAATCAATACGAATAGATTGAGGGACAGTGGCATCAATAAGGGAATCAAGGCTTGAAAAACCACAAAACTCAGCCATTTGGGTTTGTTCTTGTGGGGTGGCTGAGTTGTGTCGCCTTGGGAAAGTATCACTTGGCTTCAATGCCTCAACAGATATTGATCTAACATGTTGCTTATTGAAATTACCATTACCATGCAACATATTCTTACCATTTCTAGCCTGAAATGTGTAAGGTGACAATGAAGAAACATACCTTGAAGGTCTGTATAATGCTGCAGATGATGATGATGGGATTTCATTGGCACGGCTCTGTTTTGATTCTGAAACCAAACGTTTCAGAATTGCTCTGTTTGCCAATTTTCTAGCACGTTCCATTTTCTTGGCCCCAAATATGAGATTTGGTTTTCAAGATTTGAGCACCCCCTTAAAGGGATGAAAGATAAAAAAGAAAAGTTTACAAAGTTTTAAGCTTTGGTTTTTCACTATATATATATAAGGGTTGTGATGTTTATATATGGTTTTTCATGAGATTGAACAAAAAGTGGGTGGTGGTAATGGGTTGTTGAGGATACGCTGTCTATACACAAGGTACTATTTTTATATTTGTGTATAATTTATTAATCTGCCCCTATATTATTTTTTATAATTTTATTGGGGAATACCAATTTTTAGATCTGGTGGTGGTGGGTAAAGAGTGAAGTGACACTAGGCACCAATTTGGAGGAAAAAGACACAAGATTTTTGGTTCTGTTGGATCTTGTTTTTCTATTAGCCAGTAGTTTTTTTCTTTTTTTCTTTTTTTCTACGTGGATCTGATGACTAAAGAAAGATAGCCTAGTGCACAAAGCATTGTAAAAATAGTACGAATTAGTTAGATTTTAGATTTATCAAAATGAGTATTTGCGAAGTCATTGAAAAATTATCACTATTTTATGCAGAGATAAAATCTGGACAAAAATACCTTAGAAAAATACGGAAAATTCCAACATAATATATAGATTATGTAGATCTTGTGTATAAACTTCTATCATATTATGTTGAAATTCTAACATATTATAAAATTTCAGCACATATGTAAAAAAAAAATATCGAACTCTAGCATATTATAATGGATTATTTCCGGATTTTTAAGAGTATTTTTTTTTCATATTTTATCTTTATATGATAAAATGACTAAATTTTGATTACCTTTGAAACTGTGCCTATTTTTCAATTATCAGTTTTTCGCCAAAGCATTCCGCACGTAAGGGGCGGAGAAAGGCCACATCCTAAGGGTTTGTGATGTAGAGAGTCTACCATAATGTAAGCATTAATGACTGCTTCCACAATTCGAACTAATGTACATGACCTATAGGTTATCGAAGATAACTTTACCGTTGCTCCAAATCACCCTTGGTGAATCTGATGAATAATGAGGGGGAAAAAAATAAGAAGTAAAAGTTTAGGTACTTTTGGGAGGTGGAATTCGTATGGAAGGGAATGAACGGAGGTGGATTGAATTTCTATGGATGAAATTGAAAGATTTTTCTTTTTTAATTGTTGTAGTACAATGAAACGAAACACTGAAATAGTCTTGGATTTTTTTAAAACAATAATTTGGAAGATTTTGATGGTTTGGACTTTGGATTGGATTCTTTCTGGGTTGGCAAAATAGTTAACACTTGTTGCTTATCTTGATTTATCACCTTACGATTTTCACACTTGAATCCAAAATCATATTACCTTTTTCCCAAATATATGGAGATATGTGTGGAAGTAAATATTAACACATGGACCAACACTCTAAGTTGATATTAGCTTGCAGTTTGTGAAATATCTTGAGATTTCACTATTATTTTTGTATCTTTAACCTAAATAAGAAAAAATATCATGAATAGAATTGTATCTCTTCTAGTTTTATCTTCCTCTAGATATCTAAGAATTACTTAATGTTGAATTGAAAGGTATCTAAGTGATATTACTATGTTCACATAGAGGTATTCATCGCGAAAAAACTAGTCGCATGTGAATTTTACATCAAAATATCAGTAATTTATGACGCTTAAGTGATAAATAAAATTGAATTTTTTTGTATTATTCATTTTAATTGATTTAGAGCCCGTTTGGCTTAAGAGTAGCTCATAAGCATTGGGTGCTGAAGTTGATTTAAAAATTAAGCAGTTACGTGTTTGGATAAAAGTGTCGAAATTAATAATAAGCATCATTTCTTCAAAATTTTAGATTCTACATGGATTTTACCTATTTATTATGTTATTTTAATTATAAAAATGATTAGATAATATCTTTTTTTATAAATATAATTTATGTTATGATAAGTACACAATCATAAATGAGTAGGGGTGGAGTATAAATTAACAAAAAGTAAAGAAAAAAAACCTTAAATAATGCACACATTGTTTGAAGATAAGAAACAAACACTTAATATGTATTGAAGAACTGGGAAAGAGTAAAAGTATACGAAGAGTTTTGTTTTGAGAAAAGTATTTTAGGGATAGAATAGTAATTATTTTGGTCAAACCTAAAGCGCTTATAAGCTGAAATTTGATAAGCTGAGGGAAACCAACTTATGACTTTTGGTTTATTTTTTATTTATAAGCACTTTTAATTTTACCAAACGCATAAATAAGTCAAAAAATACTTATAAACCAGTTTGACCAGCTTATAAGCTTAGTCAAACACACTCTTAAACAGTGAATGAGGATGAAACTATGTCGGATGTGGAATTTTACCTGAAAAAATTACTTGGACGTTTGATTACAAACTAACACGTACCGATGAAATAAATGAAGGAATATGATACATCACCCATAAGCTTATGTATCACTTCTTTAGGAAACTCATAATTGGGATAAGATCTTCACTAAGGATTAAGGAAAACTTTTAATCAAATTTATTTCTAAAATGCTGAGATTTGCTGTTTTCCCTTCTTTTTTTCTTCTGCTAACTTATAGTTGGTGCCTCAAATAAAAAGGCAAAAAAAAAAATCATGTGCATTTATCTCTTTTTCTCTTGACTCTTTATACTTTCAATCTTGATGATTTTGATGTTTATAATTTCCGAGGAGGGTTGGTGAATTTAGTATAATATTTGGTGAGTAGGGTCTAGTTGGTAGGTTACCCGTTCGCGTCGGCGCAGTATAGACCGTTAGATCAAAGATTGGGGTGGGTGGTGTTCAAATCTAACGGCTGAAACTTTTCTTCTTCGATTAAACAAATATGAAGCAGAATATTTTTATTGGTAGATTCTTCTTATTATTAGAAGCTGAAAACTAGAGCCAATGCACGAGTAGGAATCTTTACTCGTGGGAAGAAATAAAGAGAAAGGAAGAGTACATGTGATAGTATTAATTACTCGCACAAACTATGAATATTTGATTCTTTAAGATTCATTTTTTCCCTTCATATTTACTCTTTATTTCACGTCGAAATAATGTGATTTAATTAAGGGTAAAGGTCCAAAATTGCCCCTTTCTATGACATATTATTTACTTCTGTCACCTATTATATGTTTTGTCCAAATTTATCCCTATCGTTAACAAAGTTTGCATAACTGCCCCTAATCTTAACGTTCCTCCACAGTGACAGTTGACCCCTCTAATATTTTGTCCATGTCGGCAGCCAAGTCAGCAGGTCCCACCAAATAAAATGCAATGTCAGCATTGGAGGTAAGTTAATCCTAAAATAAATTATGTTTCTTTATCAAAATTAGAAAAAGATTAAAAAAAAATTAATTTAATAAATGCATTAACTACTTTGAGATTTCTCTCTCACTTTCAAAGAACAAAGTGGCATCTCCTTATTGTGCATAAATCTGCAAAACTAGCTTTGTTCTTCCATCTTTGTTGATTCTTGCTCAAAATTTCCAACCCAACTTCTTTAAATCTTCACAAAAATTTGTTATAATTTGAGATATAAGCTCCCTAAGAGATCCCCAACAAAATCCAGTAACACACCCTAGAAATAGTTCACATTTTTAAAACTCATTTTTGAGCTAAGCTTCAAAGCTTTCTTCAATGGAGTTCCAACGGAGTTTTAGTTATTGCCTCACGTACCAGCTTTCCAACAATGTTCTAGTAACCAACTCAAACCTAAAAAGAAAAAAGATCTAAAAAAATTAACACTTGAATTAATAAATTATCCTTTTGAAGCAAAGCTGAGCCTTCGAGCTTTGTCACTTCAAACAAACCTGGCAGCGGAAACGAAGCTTCATTTGTTTAAGATTTCACAAATTAACGCCATACTTGCTGGCGAGAATTTTTAACGCCATCGAGGCTCCATTAAATCTAACAAATCTTGTGTTTTTAGATATAACAACTTGCAAAGAAGAAAGAGAAAATGATTAGTAGAAGAAATGAAGGAGGGGAAAGGCAGTGGTGCTTTTTCCATTTTTAATCAAGATCAGTACATCTCGCCTGTTTTCATGCTGGATGAAAACGAAAGAGTAGAGGTAGTCACTGGTGGTGCCTTGTGACTTTTCGGCGAGTTTCATCGGTTCCATTTGCTGGTTTGGCGGAATGAGATTGCTGTTTGAATGACGAAACATGAAGAAGGAGAAAGGAGATAAAGAGGGGAGCAAGTACCGTGGAGGTTAGTTCTGCCCAAAAAAAATTTCCGGTGGCATACCATGGTTTTGGTGATTTTGGTATTAGGTGAGGGAGAGAAGATGAGAGAAAGGGTTGAGAGGTGAGGAGTGGGAGGTTGTGTTAGATGGGGTTATGTTAGGGTTTTAATTTGGTGGGGTTGATGACATGGCAACTGACATGGATGAAATTGAGGGGGTCAGCTGTCACGGTGTCAAAACATTAGGGTTAGGGTAATTTTTAAAACTTAATTAACTGTAGGGGCTAGATTGGACGAAAAGTATAACTGGTGACAGAAGTAAACATAAACAATAGTAGAGGATCAATTTTGGACCTTTTCCCTTTAATTAATTACTGAATTTCCAAATATATTACTCATTCCACTTCTTATTGGATCTCCTACTTCGGGCTTCACACATAGATTGAGGTTAAAATGAGTACAATAAATAGCATGTTTTACAGTATTATCCGTCTATCCATGATATATTAATCATATAGAAAATATGCATTGAATTTATCACGACTGAATTAATTACGACATACAACTAAGCTAGACTGTTAGACTTATGTATATTTCTATCCTAAGCGTAAAATCTTTTCCCGAGCCACAAATGTGTCATATAATTTCTAGCTAAGGTTTGCTACACCAAAGCTTTGCCAAAGTCTATCACCTTGTTAGCCTCCCAACAAGTGTTGCTCGAATTAAGCTAGATAGTCTTTTATCAATAAGTTCACTAATTAATTTGGACTTTTTTGTTATTATTCTTATCGGATATTAAAATAAACTATAAGAATTGTTTGGGGCGTGTTATGGAGGCATTTGCATTTATATCCGCTTTTTGAGTCACGTTTTAATTTATACGTGCTTTGCAAAAAAAAACTGCAAGCGTACTCACTTTTCGCATAAACTTCAGGCATACGGGCCTGAAGTAGCAATGATAATCACGCATACTTCAGCATTCTAGTAGACGGACCTGGAGTTATTTGTAATTGCTGAACTTAAGCATTCTACTAGCTGAAATTCTGTTCTCTATTTGCTGAACGTCAGCATGTTTGGCTGAAGTTATAGGACTTGAAGCAAGCTGACAATTGGCAGCTAGACCAGATGGATATGACATGTAAGAAGAAGCCTCCAAACCCAATTTTGTTTTGTTAATTCAATAATCCCAAAATAGCAAAAGACTAATATAATGTTTATTACTGTCCTACTAACAAAGACTCCAACTATACTGCGATTTACCAAACCATCTGGAAGGTTGGTCAATAATGGAGTATCTGTTACCAGTTAAAGCTTGTAAAACTCGCCCAACTTATTATTAGCAGCAACTCTCTTCTCCTGAAATTGCTTCAAATCAATGTTCAAGATCATTTGCAAAGTCTAGAAAACCAGGTTTAAATTTGACACGTACGGAACTAAATTATGTTTTTGTGTCGTCATAGTTTCATCCTATTTTATGAAACGAGAGAATTGGTTACGTTGTCTCTTTGAACGAAACCAAAATCACACAGCTGAAGTTGTAAAAATTAGGATATAAATTAAATAATTTTAAAAATATAAATATAGATTAAATGAGAGCGACCAAAAATGCCCGTACAATTTTTACCATATTATATTAGGAATTGCAGGGCACATGCACATTTTGGCCTTGGAATCAAGACCCATGGTCATGGACATACATTAACATAATATTACGTATTTAGTTTCTACGTTGTAGTACTTTTTCTGGTTCAATTCTATTTCTTTTTCTTTTTGCCTTGCTTATCTTTTTTTAAATCTCCGCGTTCAAGACTCCATGGTAAACAACACCTTAAGGAGTCAAAGATTAAACTATTGTTACTTTCGAGATTTATCTTTGTTTTGAACGAGTATAAATTAGTCTTACTATAAAAATTTTTTATGACAATAACATCTAAATTCACGATGAGACTGGCTTAATATTTTATCCCAAATTATTGCTTAGACATATTTGAATTCCAATCAAATTACTGAATTCTTTTCCTAATTTTTAGGAGGATAATAGCTTTCTCGCATATAAAGAAATAGTTATATGCTCTTAGTCTTTTTAATATTTTCATGCTTCTTTAGCCATTAATGTTGTACAAGTTTTAATTTTGACGGCAATAAATAGAGTAAATTTTATGGGTGGTCACTCAACTTTTTGTTCGTTATCCAAAAGTCTCTTTTCTTTCTTCTGTTACGTAAAAGTCATTCAACTTTAGGTTCATTATCCAAAAATCACTTTTCTTTCTTTTGTTACACAAAAATCATTTACCAGCACAACATATTCCATGCTACGTAGATAAATCCAACAATAAAAGAGAAATCTACCAAAAGAGACACAAGTATTTAACGTGGTTCGTTCGACCTACGTCCACGAGAGAGAAGAGCAATCCACTAAATACAAGAGAGTACAAAATATCAAGAGAACAACCTCGCGAAGAGGTTAATACAAGTGACAAACTAACACTTATCCCGTAAAATTTCTCCTCTAAACACGACTCTCAAACCTCATATGGCTACAGTGGATCTACTGAAGGAGAAGAAAAGATCCTTATTTATAAAAGTTCAAATATTTTCGTACAAGAAAAAGACTATCCAAACATAAAAGAATTATAATTTCCTTCTAAAAAAAAATCTAATTATGATAAATATATTGTCATTTACTTCGAAAAATTAAAAACATTTTAGCACAGTCTTGAGAGATTGACGTTGCAATTTCATGTCACTTGGGAGTAAATTTTTTCATCTGCCAAAAGCTCTCGGTTTCCTCTATAATATTTTCTCTCCACTATTAATGGGTCCACCTTTAGTTAATAAATTTTAAAATTATCGAAAAGAAAACCATAAAGGATGTTGAAGAATGATATATGGATGACCACATTATCTGAAACTGCCTAACAAATTGGTCCAATACAAACGTAGCCTGCTTACATGGTTTTGTCTCTGTATCTCTCTCATAGTAATTATTTTTTTCTTTCTACTAATAAACAAAAATGGACGTTCTTAAGAGCATTAATTTCCTTCTTCTGAGCATGCGAGGATCACATATTCGGCAAACATGCTATCGAACTCTTTACCGTCAGTTTAAACTATATTTATGGTAGCGAAGTTTATAAATATTTCTTAAGATTTTTTCATAGTTTTATCTTTTAATATATTATTTTAAGTTCGGACTTATAATTTTTGGATGCTCTAATAGGTTTAATAGTCCATAAATGTTAGTAAGTCAAATAAATTCTAAACCAAAATCAATGCTAATAAAAGATACTCAATTCAATTGTATTATGAATGAAAATAGTATTAAATATCTATTTTTTAGTTTTTCTATGATTTAGATAAAATGTATAACTTATTTTTCTTTTAGTGGTTAGTCATGTAAATAATAGTACTTAATAGTCATAATTTTAAATTATGTTTGTTTTCATTATGACTTATTAATAATATTTATTTTATGTGATTTTATTATCTTAAATTTAATGTTGAATATTTTAGTACAATGCATGATTCATCTCATATTTATGTTATTTTATTGAAAATATCATATATAGTTCTGTCTTACTAGGATTAAAAAAATATTTGGAAAACAAATATTACGTTTTGTGCTATGAATATTTTATGAAAAATAAATAAACCGAAAAACCCGAGAAAAACTGAGATTAAAAAATCCAACTCTTATTAATTTGGTTTGACATTTAGATTTAATAATACGATATAATTAATTTGATAATTAGAAAATCCAAATCAATCCAACCCAGGTACACCCCTGTAAAAAGACCTATTCAGTAACATAACAGTGAAGTAGGAATTGCGCAGTGGGAATTTGAGGGTAATTTTGACCCTAAAAATGTACTACGAGACACCAATGTTGTTATTTAATAAAGAATTTGAGGCTCTGTCTATCAAGCATTCAATAAAGAATAATCATTTTTATTAATGGAAGCAACATGTGTTTACAACAATTGTATCATGTGCGTTAATATTTACAAATAATAGTAGCTTTATTCATGGGCTTTTTATATTTCCTTATAAAATAAGTTCCTAAAGAAAAGGTTGGAAATAATGTAACCATAGGCAACTAATTTATCATTGTTTATTTGGGTAAGGAAAAGAAATAAAACAACAAAACAATAACGTCAAAAGTATTCATCATTTGGTTGTCTTTAGGGCCTGTGTGAACTGTGAACCACGTCTTTTGTGGCAAGTTGGCAAATAGCAAACCATTAGTGACCAAAATTTATCCAAAGTGCGAACCACGTCCTTTGAGGTTATCCTCTACTCGTGTTCTTTCTTGTGTTTGTGCCAAAGTTCATGAATTTAATTTTCTAATATCATGGATTAAAGTGAACTGATATTCTGAAAGTAGATTAATATCAGCATTTATAAAATGGCTTAATATCATCCTAACTTACACCATATAATACTCCCTCTATTTCAAATTATTTACCGAGATTTTTAAAATAGTTGTCTCAAATTATTTAGCATTTAAGAAGTTCAAGACCAAATAAATTATATGTTTTTTATTTGACCCTTAATAGTAATTGATATTGAAGATGGAGATAGCACATAAATAAAATAAATATTTAATAAAGAGAGAGTGTATCTTAAGATATAAATAAAGGTAAAATAGTTTTAAATGCCTCCTAATTAATATTCTTTTAAAACGTGTAAAACAGAAACATGACAAATATTTGAGATAGAGAAAGTATAATATAGAGTAAAATACTTTACCGACTAGGTAATACATACTTAACATTCCTTGTATTCTTATTTACCACATAGTAATCCATACATTATTACTCCGCGCATATTAATACCTATATTATTTTTCACCCCATCCCACATAACAAGTATAAATAGATTTATATAGTTCTTCTTGCTTACACATATACTCCTGGCAGCTCATTTTATCCAACACAATTTGGTATTTATTGATTAAATAAGATTTAAGATTATCAACATTTAAATTAAATAGCTTAAAATAGAATATAAACAATTGAAAACAATATCACCCAAATGTCTCTATAGAAAAAGTTATCAGAAATGTTAAATAAAACTGTACCTTTTTGCCGTGTTTGGATGACTGCAGTTTTTGTTCCTGAGTATTAATGATAAGAACTTTTAGGCCAAGTATTTTTATGACGTTGAGCTAGTGCATCTCTTGATTTTGTTTTATTTTGAAGATAATTACATTTTTGTTCACAAACTAACTTGTGAGTGCAGTTGTTAAGCAAGACAATCTACCCTAAGAGCAAGGGTCTACGGATTGGCAAATGTCGAAAATAGGGTCATTAAACGCAACATTCTAAATATATTGTCAATGGATGGTAAATAACTAGGGGTTTATCGGGCGGATAATTATTCAGCTTAACGGTTATCAGATTATAAATGCAGTAATTCGCCAGTCATTCAATAAGTCAACAGGCGGATTGATATCAGATTAATAATTATCCGACGATTATCGGACAGCTTATCGGCTAAATCAAATAAATAAAATTTGAACAATCATTCGATCCATACCAAGACTACATACTGTCATACACATATTAACCAACAGATATTCCTTTTGTCCTTATATTCTCACACCTTCACTTTACAGTTTACGCACCCCAAATACATGTAAGATGCATAACACATGCACATTCTTGGCATTCTCAATTACACATACATCCCATTTCATCAATATCAAGACTACGCACACTGTCATATACATATAACATATTAACAAAATTTGTAAAACCAGAAATCACATTAGTTTAGTAATCAATTGAGAATTAGGAAATAGAAATTAGGAATTTAGCCATTTAGAGTTTCAATAGTACTTTATATACATAGGGATAAAAGTGTAACTATAAATTTTTTAACGGATTAACGGTTTACCCGATAAGAAAATTGAATAGTCCGTCCCAAAACCGTTAAACCGTTAATTATAAAATCTCAATTTGTTCCACATCTATTATTCTGATAATCCGATACCAATAATAAGTTATCAATTCGGTTCGATTAACGGTCTCGGTTCGATTTTGGACAGCCCTATAATTAAATAACTGAGTCTGGAGTATAAGGGTCAAAATTTGACTTTCAATTTGATTTTTTCACAAGAAATAAAATCCACAAATAGCCATTTTGAGTTTCCCAAGGGGAATTTGAAACGCCATAATAGTGGCTATTTCTCAGTTACAGGCCTGAAAGCGGTTAGTTGCGCTATTAGTAACAAGTTTTTATAAACTGACTGCTACTTGTCAAATCAAAACATAAGAATTTTTCTTGAGAAGAGCCCAGATGAAATTGGGCTGGCCCATATACTTTTTCTATGGTAAAAGTAGCACGGACTAGCCAATTTTGAAATTGATCATTCAAAAATAGCCAGCGTTTTATAAAGTTCCAGCATAATATACTGGAGATTGGTGCACCTGTGTATGAACTTCCAGCATATTATGTTGGACCTCCAACACGCGGAAAGTTCCAGCATAATATACTGGAGATTGGTGCACCTGTGTATGAACTTCCAGCATATTATGTTGGACCTCCAACACGCGGAAAGTTCCAGCATAATATACTAGAGATTGGAGCACCCGTGTATGAACTTTTACTTATTATGCTGGACCGGTATATTATACTAGAATTCCAGTATATTATGCTGGAAGTCCAGTATATTATATTGGAGTTCCAGTATACTTATGCTGGAACTCTAGTATAATATACTGGACTTCCAGTTTTATATACTGGCACTCCAGTATATTATGCCGGAGTATATTTCGGATTTTGAACAATGTTTTCGTTTAGATTTATCTTTGCATGAAAAGTGGCTAAATTTTGATTACTTTTGAAACTATGGCTATTTTTAGATGATCACTTGTAAATCTGGCTAGTTTTGAATTTCTCCCTTTTCTATGCCATGGCCAGCCATTTATGTGGTATGGGCCTAGCGACATCCCATCCTAGCTAAGCTATTCTTAGTAGTAATAGCCCGCTAGCCATTTTTCGTGGGATTTGCAGTCGTACCCTATATTTGTGTCACCTTTTAATATGTATCCTATTTTTAAAAATTATTGATTTGGTAGCCAGCTAATAAGAAATCCATAATAATATGACAATTACACCCCTGACAAAAGATATAAAAATTGCATCACGCATTAATCGCGTGATCTGCAACCTCATTTGTGAAAAAAGATCTCCTCATCTCCTTTCACCATCTTTATCAAAAAACCAAAAACTTATTCATCTTTAGAATCACACTTACATTAAGTTATTTCACCTTGAAGCTAAAACTTCATGCTAATGTAGCATGAAGTTGTTTCATGTTGAATCTAAAACTTCATGCTAATATAGCATGAAATTGTTTCATATTGAAGATAAAACTTCGTGATCCATGCTGAAGTTATTTATCCTGCAGTCTACAGTTTTGTCATCAGTTTATCCGAAACTTCAGTCTAAACATGCTGAAGTTATTTAGTTCATTTGCTAAAAGTTCAGGCTAAACATGCTTAAGTTTTTAGTTCATTTGCAAAAATATCAGACCAAACATGCTTAAGTTTCTAAGTTCATTTACAAAAACTTCATACTAAGGGTGTGTTTGGTATGAAGGAAAATATTTTCCGAAAAATATTTTTCAATTTTTTCATGTTTGGTTGGCTTAAATATTTCGGAAAATATTTTCCTCATCAACTCATTTCCTCCAATTGGAAGAAAATGTTTTACCTATCAAGAGAAGGGAAAACATTTTCAAAAACTCCTTCTCAAGCTTCCCCACCATATTCCATACCCTGACCACCCCACCCCACACCCCACACCCAACCCACCTAACCCCAACCCATGCCCTCTCTCCAAAAAGATTTTTTTCCGTCACCACCCACCCTACTACCCCACCCATGTGATGACCCAAAAGGTCATCCTAAGTAATGCTAGTTAAATCTGTGTTCCGAGGCCCCGAAAGCCTCCGTTAATCTCACCTCGATATGCGTGCACAGCCGGGCGTGTAGCCGGGAAGTCTTTACGTTGAAATTTGATGAAAATGGAATTTTATGATAATTAAATGAATAAAGTTGACTTTGGTCAACATTTTTGGTAAACAGACCCGCACCCGTGATGTGACGGTCCCGGAGGGTCCGTAAGAAAATATGGGACTTGGGCGTATGCCATCGAATTCCGAGGTCCCAAGCCCGAGAAATGAATTTTTAAAGAAAATTGTTTTCTGAAAATAATAAAGGTTTTTGAAAATGAATAATTATGTGAAAACCGTGTTACCGGGCCCGTATTATGGTTCCGGAGCCCAGAACAGGCTTATTATATGTTATGTGAGTTATCTGTGAAATTTGATGTAAAACGGACTTGAAATGACGTGATTCGAATTAAAATTGGAAAAGTTGAGTTTTATGAAGTTTTAAGAAAATTCTAAGAGTTCGAGGTTTAATTCGATGAATTTGATGATATTTTGATGATTTAAAAGCTTGAACAAGTCCGTAGGATATTTTGGGAGTCGTGTGTGTTTTTGGTTTTGAGCCTCGAGGGCTCGGGTGAGTTTCGGGTAGCTAACGGGGTGTGAAAACATGAAAAATCTGGTGTTCTTGGCATGTTTATGATGTCTGGTGTAATACCCTTCGCGAACGCGGCCAAGGGCTCACGAACGCGAAGGGTAAATAGTGTGGCTTGGGTTTTGTTCTACGTGAACGCTGGGGTACGGTCGCGAACGCGGAGTTATGGGGGGAGCTGCTCTACGCGAACGCAACGCCCCTCTCGCGAACGCGTAGTGTTATAGGGTGGGGTCTGGGGTTAGGTAGGTTGTTCTTCGCGAACGCAGGCAGAGGCTCGCGAACGCGGAAGGTTAGGGAGTCAAACCTACGCGAACGCGGCCCTGGTTCCGCGAACGCATAAGTCCCAGCTGCCAACCCTTCGCGAATGCGGCCAGTGGCCCGCGAACGCGAAGGGTAAATCCCTCTAGTGATTTTAATAACCCAAAAACAGAACCATTTCGGGATTTCTCCCATTTTTCACAACTCTTCTTCTTCCCCAACCCACCTAGGCGAATTTTGAAGAACTTTTCCTCCAGTCCATGATTTGGAGCTTGCAGCTATTGTTCATGCCTTGAAGATTTGGAAGCACTATTTGTATGGGGTACCGTGTGAGGTATTCACTGACCACAAGAGTTTGCAATACATGTTTAAGCAAAAGGAGGTGAATATGAGGCAGAGGAGGTGGTTAGAGTTGCTGAAGGATTATGATATTACTATTCTCTATCATCCGGGAAAGGCCAATGTGGTGGCCGATGCTTTGAGCCGTAAGTCGGTCAGTATGGGTAGCTTGGCCTATTTATCAGTTGGAGAGCGACCTTTGGCTTTGGATGTTCAGGCGTTAGCCAATCGATTTGTTAGGTTGGAGGTTTCTGAGGGTGGCAGTGTTTTGGCCCATACCGTCGCTCGTTCTTCATTGTATGATCGTATTCGCGCCAGGCAGTATGATGATCGTCATTTGTGTGCTCTTAAATATGCGGTTTGGCACGGACGTGCCAAGCAGGTCACAGTTGATGCTGAGGGAGTTTTGAGATTTGCAGGGTCGTATATGTGTTCCTGATGTGGACGACATTCGTGAGTTAATATTGCAAGAGGCCCATAGTTCCCGGTATTCCATTCATCCGGGCGCCGCGAAGATGTACCAGGACTTGCGGCAACATTACTGGTGGCGTAGAATGAAGAAGAATATTGTGGCTTATGTAGCTCGGTGCTTGAATTGTCAGCAGGTTAAGTATGAGCACTAGAGACCCGGT
>ML294225.1:0-21543 GCA_005239495.1 Nicotiana undulata
AAATGAATTGAGTATTGTTGTAGCGGTTAGCTAGCCTGGTTCCACGACAGGCGCCATCACAACCCGGAAACGGGTCGTGACACATATACTCCTACAAACTTCGATAAAATAAATTAATTTACGAATTTTTGTTGAATTCTAGTAAATTAATTGTGAATTGTTTGCATTTTCAAAGTCATAATTCATTCATTTTAATTGTTAAAATTGCATCAAGAAATTATGAATTTATTATTTGTAATTAATTGATTAAATAACAAGCGGATAATGCTTATTTGATGTAATATGGTTTTGACAACTGATTACTAAAATTAATAATTTTTTATAAATCACTAGATTTAATTAAGAGTATAAAATTAATGATTTTACTCCTAATCAATTTATAATTAAATGAAATAAATCTTAGAACTAATTATTATTTTCTTAAAGTAGGTTTAGTTTTAATTAAATTTAGATATAAGGTTAATTAGGGTGTTAATTAATTATAGGATGATAATTAGATTTAATTAGTTATAAGGGTGTTAATTAGGACCCCCAGGCCCAAAATAATTAGTCTCTACACTACCCGTAGCGACCCAGCCCGAACCCCTCACCCGGCCTGCCCCACCAAGTAACCAAAACGACCCCGCTTTGCCTTAAAGCCATCCCAGCCGTTGATCAAAATCAATCGAACGGCTGGGAACCCCCCTAAACTCCTCCTATATAAATTTTCCAATAACCCCCTACCCCCATTAAGCCAAATTATTACACCCCCGCCTATCCGTCTTTATCCCTCCCCCTAGAGACTGACCACCGGACCACCACAATCCCACCGCTGCCCCGTCGTGCTCCGCCGGCCGGAAATCGCCTCCGGCGGAAGAGCTTCTCTAATCGACCCCAATTTTTAACCAGACGATCTCCACGACCTCCTCAACCCCGTGCCAACGTTCGTTTTCCCAAACAATCAACCATTTACGAGTAATTCTGGATCTACAAGGCTGCTGAAACCCTAGAACATGCCGAAAAGGATCCCAAGCGACTCTGTGACTCAAACTCACATAAGTCGATGTCTCTTGACAAGAGCCGTCGATTCATGCGAGTGAGGGTCACTTTTGGAGGTCGCCGGAGTCCGGCCAAACTCCGGCAAGTCGTCGGAGTTCGTCCAAACCCCTCAAACGGGTATTCCCTCTCCCCCTTTCTATGTATTCCTTGTGCTTTCTGATTGATAACACAAATAGGCCGTTAATTTAATTATTGTTTTCTTCTTTCTTTTTTTATCACGGTTTCTTTTCATTTGTGTTACCTGTTCATGCTTGATTAATTCAAAATCTCCAGAATATTTTGATAAAACATTCTTCCTAGTTTAGACTGTTGTTCACTATTTCATGTGTATATGTTATTCCTTGATCCGTTTTAATTAATAATGTTCTATCGCATGGTTTGCAGTTAACTAAACCATTTTTCCTAGGTTTTCTAGTTTATGATTCTGTGTGTATAAGTTGATAGGTTCCTTGCTTTAAATGATTGACTACGGTTCTGAAGTTTGCATGATATTGCTGCATGTTTTGTTTGTTTCTTCCTTTGGCCTGTTTCTTCTCAAAAAACCCACATACTGATTTTAGGTAATAATTCTAAATACTAAAATTAGCTCTAGCTTCCTGATCTGCTGTGAGTTATTAATCATGTAAAGTCTCATAGAGATTCTTGATAGTCTACTGATTTCACATGATTCAATCGACTCTAGTTTATTTGTTTAAATTTTGAGTTGGCTCTATTCCATTCTCTTTTGCCAAAGTTATATGTTCACTCAATTTTCACCTTAGTCTAATTGTGTATGTTCTAGGTTTATCTAAAATAAGGACTACCTAAATTAATATGCCTAAGGTTCACCTACAAATGACTCCAATTAACTACTGACATTGGTTATGTCATTCACCTAAAGTTTTGATTAATCAAGTAGTTAGAAATTGATGAGGAGTTGATTATACCTAATACTTAAAACGAGTTAGTTGATTTGCGACTTCACTTAAAATCAGAGTTGATCACTCAGTTTAAGCTAGTTAACTATAATTGCTAGATAAACACTATTTGAAATTGTTTAAACCCATTAACTCAATTAACTACCGTTTTAAATGATTAGTCAATTCAAGTAAGCTAATTAGGAAATAAGGAATTAGTCACACTTAATTAGTAGACCTAGTCAAAAGGTAAAATAATTAAGCTAACAACTTAGTTGACCTAAGTCTTAGATAACTAGCTAAGACCAATTAACTAAGTTTAAGAACAAATGATTCATTTAGTCTCACATTTAAATAATTCCAACTTCTTCAACCCAGGAGTTAACTTAGGTAGCATCTTAAGTAATTAACTGAAAATCTGTCCAAGATAATTAGTTTAGGATTAATTAACTAAAATAAATTAGTTAACCTGGGCCTAATAATTAGTTAAGTTTCTAATTTTAGTAATTGACTAGACTAAATCAGTTAACTTAATTTAAGGAGTTAATTTGATTGACCTACTTTAATTAATTAAATTAAATATAGGTAATTAGTATGAAACTAACTCTAAACACCTAATCAATTAACCTTTAATTAGTTGACATAACCTTAGTTAAGAACAACTAGTAGTCACCTAAAGGACATAACTAGTGTTAGTTAACTAAAGTTAAGTAATAACCCAAGTGAGTAACCTTGATTACCCAATGGTAAATTCAGGGACTCCAAAGGGTACAATAGGTAAGGTAGACTTAGGGAATCAAAATTTTAAGGGTAGAAAGATCTTTAATAGGTAAGAATATTCTAGAATAGGGGCAGTTGTCTAAAAAGATAAGGTTGACAGCTGCCATATGTACTATTTTGTACTATTTTCAGCTTTTGGATAGGGAATATTCCAAAGAATATCTCATTTCCAAATATCTTATAAATAGACCTCTCCTTTTAGTTAAAAGGGGTTCCTGGACTCTGAAAATTCTCTCTACAGTCTGAAAAACTATTTTTTTCTTGAATACTGAATATTAGAAAACAAAAGAGGAAAATCTGGCTATTTATTTTTGAATAAAAATCCATCAGGGTATCATTTGGATTATCAGATTCTTGTTCTTTTTGGGTATCTTGATTCTGAGAATTTTAAGTGTTTACACTCAAATTTCCTGGGTTAATTTCCTATTGGGTTTGCTTGGTTTTGGTTTCTGTTGACTGCTGCTGGATTCTTCTTCTTTTGCTGACTGCTGTCTATACTTGACCTTTATTTGGTCAAGTTTTTACCATTCTTCTCTTCAAAAGGTATGTAACAGCCCACTTTAATGAATTTTCAGATCAAATGTTGTGTTACATTGTTTTGCAAATTTGTATCTGTAGTCGAAGTTCCTTTATTCTTATTCACATAAAAAAATAAATCTAAATGCTGAATTGATTCTGTGATGTTTGTTCTGTATTGTTTGATTCTTGTTGATATTAGACTATAAACTTTTGAATTTTATGTTGTTAGTATCTATGAAAAGGAGTTGAAATATGTTCTGTTGGAATTTCTTTAAGAATTTTCAATTTCAGAGCTTAAGTATAGAATATTTGGTGTATTAGCATTGCTTGACATTGAACATGACCTTCTCTGTAGTCAGGTTCTTTCCATAAGAATGCAGAAACATGCTTCTGTTTGTGTTCTTTATTCACAGAAGAGACCCAATAAGCAAAGTCTCTATATAGTTTAGAATTATGTTAGTATTAGCACTAGGGTAGATGAGTTTGATTTCTTAATAATCAAACTCACCCCATGGCAGTGCACAAACTTTAGTACGGTTGGCTGAGGTTTACCCTTTCAAAAGGGGTACAAAGTATGTAGCTAAGAAGGGCATTGGAGTGAGGAATCTGAACCTTTGAATGGCGGGATTCATCCTCTAAAATGCCTAAATAATCAAAGTTTCTACATAGTTTAGAATAATTTTAATATTAGCACTAAGGTAGATGAATTTGACTCTTTGATAGTCAAATTTGTCCCATAACAGTGCATAAGCAGTTATTTAACTTGCTGAAATTATCCTTTCAACGGATATAAGTGGGTAATCAAAAGGCTCTTTGGAGTAAAGAATATGAATCCCTTACAATGTTCAGATTCATTCTCTAAAAAATTCCAAGAGTTGTCAAAGTATTCAAATGAATATTTGCTGAAGTATGAGTATGACTGTTAAGGTTCAAATAAAGCGGCATCATTGAAATTAAATCTGACTCATTTCATGGTCAAAATTCATTTCAGAAAAAATTCTCAAAACATGATCTACCTTTAGTACTTATAGTATAGTGTGATTAGGATTAGGTCTGACCCCATAATGATTAGATTTATCCTAAAAATGCTTAGAATATTTATTTGTTTAGTTGTTCGTCTATTTTTTTTTAAAAAACAATTATGGAAATGCAGGTCTCAAAGCTCTGAAATGCTGCTAGCTTGCACAGGAGCAGCAGCCAATTTTCATTATTTCTTTATTATGATTTTTCTATCTTTTCTTTAGGAAAATGTATAGTAACATATGAAATGTAATGGACTTTGTATTGATTGTAAATGTGGACTGGACTTATTCAATTGATATTTAGATTTCAGTTCTAGTATAAACAAATTCGAAAAGAAACTGGGCCAAACTGTTAAACATGCCTTATGCAGTTTTATTTTCCTCAAAATCATTCGAATGTATGAGCATGGGTTTACTACCTGAAAAATGATTTTATTAAACTTTAAAAAAAAATACTCGCCAGGCATTTAATAATTAGGATCCGATTAAAATTCAACAGCGTTTTCTGTTAAGTCTTTCTCCTACAATCTTCGTATTCGAATAAGTTCGTAAATACCCATTGAAGTTTTCTGAAAAATGACTGTTTTGGTTTAAAAGATGTCGGTGTATCTGAAGAAATGCGAATTTGCTGTTCAAAGTGTTTTCTTAAGAGTCCAGAACTTATAATGACTTGTATGATTCAATATGCACGGCTTGTGGATTAGTAGTATGGATTTAAGCTATTCAAATCGATAAAATGTTCAATCAAATGTATTATTATAGTTGAAAGTGTCCATTTCGCTTGTTATATGTTACTCGTGAACTAGTAAAGTTAGATCCTTCCTTATTAAGCATGCCTTAAATTACTTTGTTCTCTTTGCAAAAATAGCCAAAATTAGGATGGCCCAAAGTGATAAATTGGGCTAAATATGGCCATAGCCCAAGCATCTTGTCCTTTAGACTAAGTGAATTTAAGCTTAAATAATCTTCGATATATCCTTTAGGTTGAAAAAAATACATCTTTAGATTAAAATTTAGTAAATAGTCAAGTATTACTTCAAACTACCATAACCTACACCCGGTAGTGGCAACTCATGCCCCCGACCCCTAAACTTCAAACAATAATAAAACGCATGTGGCAACCACGGGTGCATTTCATGCGACGTGTTTTCCGTGTGCTCAAAAACAACAAGTGCACGCCATCGTGACTTGTTTAAGATAAATTCATAAACGTCCTAATCGATCTTAAAAACTAAAATGCTCTTTCAAAAAATAGAAAAACGTAAGGAATAATCGAACGTTGCTTCAAATAGGCACTATAAACTGTCATGACCAATAGTCCTGACTACGTAATCTACACTCGGGCGCGACAACTCATGTCCCCGTCTTAAAATTCAAATCATAATACAATTACGTGTTGCAATTACGGGTGCATTTCATGTGGCGTAATTGTAACACGTCCAAAAGCATAACAAGTGCACGTTTCTCGTGACTTGTTTTCAAGATAAATCCATAAATGTCAAAAGCGGCTAAAATTTAAAAAGGTTAAATGCACAATGGGTTAAAACACATAAACAATCGGATAATTTAGGCCAAATAATAATAGTTAAGCGACCGTGCTAGAACCACGGAACTCGGGAATGCCTAGCACCTTCTCCCGGGTTAACAGAGTTCCTTACTCGGATTTTTGGTCGCAGACAAATCAATACAGAGTCAAATTTCCTCGGTTTGGAATTTTTAAAACAAAACGGTGTCCCGGAGCATCGTCAAAAATCTGGGTGGCGACTCTGAAAACTAGTAATAAATCCCAAAACCGAATAATGTCACTTTAATGGGAAAAACTCCCTTATTACCCTTCATTAATCCGGGGTAGTGAAAAAGGAGGTGTGACAATTATATTTCATGATTCCATCTTTGTTTTTATCATTAAATTAGTGATTTGAATTTTAGAAATTGAGGATTTTGTAAAAACCTCATAAAATGCAAAATGATGATATGAAGTACGATTTGACGTCGGAATTGGATTACTTTTGTATGGTTAGACACGTGTCAGATTGAGAGTTCAAATTTTATGAGTTTTGTCGGCTCCCGAGGTGCGAGTCCGGGGTTGACTTTTTAGTTTTTATTATAGATCGAATCGTTATTATCTGAAATTATTTCCTATGGTTTGTGTTTATGATATTAAGTTATTGTGGCTAGATTCGAGTCGTCTGGGGATTGTCTCACACGAGAAGGTCATTTTAGAGTATTGGTTTAGCTTCTTTGAGGTAAGTATCTTTCCTAACTTAGTGGGTAGGGGGGGGGGGGTATTCCTTAGGATTTTAGTTGTTTTATTTGTGTAATGTGAAAGTCGTGTACGTGAGGTGACGAGTGCGTCCTCGGGTTTATATGTGGAAATTGACTGGGACAGACTCTTAGGCTTCTTTCATGTATTTTTTTGAATTGTTAGCACATGTTATATCTTTTATTAATCATGTTTAATTTCACATGCTTTATCTGAAGTTGGTACATGTCACATCATTTACTTGTCATGTTTACTCTTATATGCTTTATTTGAAGTTGTTACATCTTTTATCATTACATTACTTCCTTTATTGTTGAGTTACTCTTAATTGAAATTGTTGTTACATAATATCCTTTTGCTGCCGAGTAATCCTCATGCATTTAGTCATAGTTGCTAGTTCGTGCCATCTCTTTCATTGTTAGCCTATTTCATACACTAGAATCCGATGTTTGCCATTTTATGGAAATACCATAATTAGCGAGTTTATCCTTAAGCAACTAATCGAAGTTGAAGTTATTGAAAGTCATTAATCTACTTAGTTAAAGTTGTGTTTAAAGAGGTTGTTGTTCATTGTTGAGTTACTTTCTCGTTCATTTTGTTGTTATTGAGATTCCATACACATTGTGTTTGAGCTGTGGGCTATTTGTTGTGGAAGTATTGATATTGTTAGTTCTTTTGGAAAGGTTGTAACCTACGTGCACTTATGGTACGAGTTGATATGTCGTGTTGTTGTGATGTTAGCACGTGTGAATTGGTTGTTGTTATGCAGAGTATAAGGGTGGCATATCATTGTTGTTGTTATGCGGGGCATAAAGGTGGTATCTCACTGTTGTATTTGTGCGGAGTGATACGGGTGGTTATTGTCTTATTGTCCGGGCAGAGCGAAAAGGGTGGCTATGATGCAGAGTGATACGGGTGGCTATCAGAGTGAACATGTGGCTAATGATATTGTCAGGACAGAGTGATATAGGTGGCTATCATAGAGATAAGGGTGGAAATGTCAAGGATGATGTGCAATGGCCTGGGGGCATTATGTTGACGATATTTGTATGATAGTGTGATTTTCCTTGTGTATGTCATACACCTTATGTGAGTTGTTGTGTTGCTTTCAATGAGTTACTCGATGTCTTTGATATTACTTGTTGACTTGGGCTGTACTAGTACACTCACATAAGCATACACTGTAGCATGCCACTTATACTGGTTCGGGGGTATGAAAATTAACATTTATTGATCATGCCCATGTATTCTTGTATTATCTTCTCTCATGTTGATATTGAGCCTGTGACCATGCTGGGCGGATTGTGATATTTAGCCAGTGACCATGCCGGATGGATTGTGATAGTGAGCTAGTGACCATGCCGGGCGGATTGTGACTGTGATCCTATGATCATGTTGGGCTGATTGGGATATTGGCACGTGAGTTGTTCGTGCGGTTATGATTAGATATGTGTGCACAAGGTTCCATGAGCATATGATTTGTGATTTGAGACTCGTGAGTTGTGATTATGAGATGAGGTATCTCAGAGTAATTTCATTGCGAAACTTGTCGTAGAACGACTTGATTAATTGGTTGTCATTTGTGTTCCTTATTTGGTTTCGATGGTACTTTCACGGTGTTCATATTATTTTACTGTTTATATCACATGTTTCTTCTTGTTGCCATTAACTGATTCATGCTTTTCATTATTAGCTCTATACTTCTATACTACACATGTTATTGTGACTAGTAGGTGTCTTGACTTCTACCTCGTCAATACTCTATCGAGGTTAGTCTTGACATACTAGTTACCGATCGTGGTGTAATCATGCTACACTTCTGCACATTTTTGTGCAGATCCAGGCATATGAGATATCAAAATCCGGTGGAGTTAGATTATTGACCGCAAGGATTCAAGATAGAGCTGCTTGGTTGTCGCAATCCCTTGGAGTCCTATCCTTTCATTGTACCGTCGTCTTGTTATTTGAATAATTGTATTTCGATCTTTGAGATCTTTCCATGTATTCAGCTAGAGTTCGTGACTTTGTTCTACCTGGTCTTGGGAAGTTGTAGTGATTATTGTTGCGTAGGATTATTTTACATTTATTTCAGTATTATATATAATTCATTGATTTTAATATCATTGTTAAATTGGCTTAATTGTTGTAAGTAATCGGCTTACCTAGTCTTAGAGACTAGGTGCCATCACGACACCTGAAGCGGGATTTTGGGTAGTGACAAGTTGGTATTAGAGCTCTAGGTTCATAGGTTCTACGAGTCACGAGCAAGATTAGTAAGTATTGCGGATCAGTATCGATACGTATGTACTTATGTTCGAGAGGCTACGAAACTATTAGGAAAACTCCACTTCATTCATTAAGTAGAGTTTAGTAGTAATAGGAAACAAATAGGAAAACCAATACGAGACGAGAAAGTTTAGTAGAGTCTTGCAGATTGATTTTAAAGTTTGAGCTTTTGTATCTCTATTCTCCCATAGATGGTGAGGACACGCGCTATCAGATCAGCCGAGAAGACACTCGTGCCACCTACTAGAGCCGTGAGTGGCCAAAGCCGAGGAGGTGCATGTGTAGTAGCTAGAGCACCTACCAGAGCCGCAGTTGAGGAGCCACCAGTAGCTCTGGTTGGGGAACATGCACCGTAGGCGTCTTAGTTACCCTCAGACTTCAAGAGACTTTAGCACAATTCCTAAGCATGTATGGTACATTGGTTTAGGTGGGATTAATCTCCGTTGCACCAGCTACTTCACAGATTAGGGGAGGATCTTAGACTCCCACCGCCCGTACACTAAAGAAGAAGGCTCATGTTGGTCATACTCCGAGTGTGGTGCTGGTATCTTGTTATTCCGGTTCAACCTGAGGTCGGGCCAGGGGCATCAGAGGAGGAGCAAAAGATGCTTGTGAGGTTCAATAGGTGGTCCACCTACTTTCAGTGGCATTACTACTGAGGATGCATAAGGTTTTATAGATAAGTATCATCGTATTCTCCGCACTATGGGTATTGTGGAGGTGAGCAGAGTTGCTTTTACTACATTTTAGCTGTCAAGGAGAGCGTATCAGTGATGGTAGGTTTATGAGGATGGTAGGCTAGCTGATGCAGCACCACTCACTTGGACTAAGTTTTTAGAGATGTTTTTGAGGGAGTTTGTTCCCTAGACCCTCCGGGATACGTGGCGCACAGAGTTCGAGTAGCTACATCAGGGAACTATGACGGTGTCGGAGTATGCCATCAGGTTCAGTGAGTTATCCCTTCATGCACCTACTTTGGCTCCTACAGTCACATAGCAAGTCCTTAGATTTATCGAGGGACTTAGTTATGGTCTTAGATTCAGCGAGGCTCAGGAGTATTGATCTGGTTTGTCATAGAGGAGCATCAACCTTATTGTGATCTGGTTTCTTTTGTTTACCTTGAAAATGGTATTAACAATTATATTTGGTTTTGTGGTTCTAAAAATATGTGATTTATTTTAATACTAGTTAATTATCAGTAAATGTTAAGTGCAAGTAAGGAAAGTAAGATATGCAAACCAAAGCTATCACAAGGCTGGGGCCTCGAGCTCACTGGAACTGGGGGCCTCAAGGTCGGATTGTTGCAATTAATAATAAATGAGGGACAATAAATGGAGAGCAATGAATGAAGAACAATAAAGATGTAGAGTAATTGGTGAGCACGTTAAGCAAGGAAATCAGAGAATATTTTATTGCAGTGAATATTCATGTGTGTTACAAAATAATAGGGATCCCCTTTATATAGGAGGGGAGAATCCTAACATAGTACATGCCTAATTATGACAAAGAAATACTATTGGTACAGCTGTATAACGGCTCATTACGAACTTGTACTATTTCTTGTAGGCCTTGTCAATTATAACCACGTATCCTTGGGAATCTCCCGCCTTTCCATGACGTCGATTTTCATACTGCCTCGAGGTATGTTGTGATGAGCCTTCGATATACTCTCTTGAGGGAAGCACTTTGGGGTCGAGCCTCGAAATCTGCTATGAACGTCTCGAGACCGGGCTTGGAATGCTATAGAGGCCTCGAAATCGGACTCCCCAATTTTGGCCGTTTACAGATAGTCCCCGTGTTTCTTAGAATGAAATGATAAGAAACGATTTTAAATTCTTGGCTCTTCGATATCTCCATCGTGACGTCAGCCACGTGAGGTCAACAACTGATATGATAGAAAGGTTGCACAGAGGTCTTGTCAACACGATTCTCGAAAAGCCCACGAACTACTATTGGTCGCCCTTTCAACTCCTCCAATATGCTTAGATGACTCCTATAAATACTTCAGTCCCTCACCTTTTATACTTTTACAACATCTTCAAATCTTCATTAACAGTTTGTTGTTTTCATCCTTTTTCCGTGTTCATCTCTTCGCCAGCTTCCTCTTCTCACTTTGAAACTTCGTTATAATCATTGCTAAATCTTCTAAGACAGTCCCTCAAAAAGAGAAAGCCCATTCCTCATAACGCTCATCTAAGAGCAAAACAGCAGTACCTTCTCGTGTTGAGGAGTGTACCCCCGGGCCCTGTTGAACATCTTCCGATTTTAAAGTTGATAAACCTCCTTCTGTAGCGAGCCCATGTCTCGGTATATCAATCTGGTAACCGACATCGAGAAGGTGAAAGTCGATTGCCGCTAGGGGTGTGCATTCGATTTATCGATTTGATTTTGACCCTTATCGATAATTACTTATCGATTATCGATCTGTACATATGCTTATTGTTAATAAGGTTACGATTTTTTGATTTTGATGTATCGATTTTTGGGGCTTATTGATTCGGTTATCGATTATACCAATAAGAAAATTTGCGGGATTCCACGGAAAGTATATCGCTATAAACACGCCTAACTAATATGGACAAAACAAAGTAGCAACA
This sequence comes from Nicotiana undulata, assembly GCA_005239495.1. Taxonomy (NCBI): domain Eukaryota; kingdom Viridiplantae; phylum Streptophyta; class Magnoliopsida; order Solanales; family Solanaceae; genus Nicotiana; species Nicotiana undulata. The sequence continues at coordinate 11,402 of ML294225.1, forward strand.
AGGGGTAACTCTCCCAGATGACCCACAAACATGGAGTTGAAGAAGCATATATGATGACTACAGAAGAATACAAAAATAAAGAAAAATACCCGTCTTTACATCAAAGAAAAAAGGGTACCTGAAGAGAGGTCAATGACAGAGAGAGAAGGTCTCTTGAAATGGATACAGAGGTGAAATCTGGGGGAAGGTAAATTAAAAGGATTTGATTCCTAGACTTTGAGACAGTAACTAGATACCGAGTATCAGTCTCAATTAGGACTTCTTAACCACATAATCTTTGACGGTCCTGATTCAACAACATAAATTTACCACCAATTTGACCATCAAATCTAATCCATATAGAGATGCGTATCCAACTCCAAAAACTCTTCCACCACCAAAACACTATCTAACATTAAACATACCTTTAACAATACTAATAAGTAGTCACTAATTACATCCTAAACACATCTCCATAAACAACTAACAAAACATATTCTCATAAATCAGTTTCCAAGAAAACAACAGGTTGAGGTCAACAACAATGAAGTTACTAGAAGCTTCTTCTTAATTAGTAGAATATCGGTATGAACATAAGCTTAATCGATATATTAAAGATAAGAAAAAATCAATAAGTTTTTTACTCACAGATATTGTATAATTTCTAGAAATTCAGAGAAAATTCGAGTACAGAGCCGCCTGAAAAATTGTGGAGAAGCAAAAAAAAATTCACACATTCATTCCACTAATTATGTATGTTTATGTTGAAGAGAAAACAGAGAAATAATGCTCAAAGTTCACCTTAAATAAGGAAGAAAAAGGGAAAAGTGTAAAGGTAAAAGCGGCACTGAAGAATGGGTAGAGGAAATAATAGGGTTAGGGACTTAGGGTAAAGGAAAGGGTATTATAGAATAAGGGTATATTTATCTTTTTAGTATATCTTATCAGTTTATCGATAAACCAAAAACCGAAGAGGAAAAAATCGAAGTCAAAATCGATAAGGAAAATTTCAAAATCGAAATCGATAAATTGATAAACCGATAAAATATAATCGATTCGATTTATCGATAAACCGATTCGAATACACACCCCTAATTGCCGCTGGGGGGAGGCGGTGCAAGTGGATATCCCCTCATCTGAAGAAGATGTAACTACCCACAAAGCTGGTTCCTTCAGAGTATACACATATCCCTTTACCATAGGTCATGTAGACCCTTCTTCACCACCCATAGACCCAGTGATCCTCGATTTTTTCCGACAATATCGAGTGATGCTCGGTCAGATCTATCCTTCTTTCTGGAGAATCATCTACTTAATTTGATATTTCTTGAACATAGTCGAGGGGATGCCTTTCACCCTTGACCATCTGATTAGGTTGTATAGCCCTCGTCTCGATCAAGGTGTCCTAATCAAACTGCAGTGTCGATCTTCAAATTCATTCTTTTCCAGCATCGACGGAGATAAAGACCGGGGGTGGATGAGCCATTTCGTTTGAATCAGGACCTCGAATCTGATTCCTGCCGAGAGGATGCCATTCCCTGAGGAATGGAATATGAGTCGTAAGTGTTGATACATTGAATATGCTTCATTAATTAAATGTTTCCTGTTCCCTTTTTGAACTAATTCTTTTCTTATTACGCAGCCATCGAGTGGTACCCCGGCACGGTCATAGACCTCCCGGGATGGGTACGACAATTAGATTCATACTCCCCATTTTCTAAGTGCTCTTGGCGTGACTTGGCTAAAACTTAATGGGAATCCAAGAATCATGGTAAGTTTTTACCACTGTTGTTTTCGAATCCCCTAGTAAAAGACTCCTTGGTGGTATACTTGATTTTTTGTGCTTATGTAGGCCTGGGAGAAGACGTCTTGATGAGTCCGCCTCCACCTGGAGAAGTGGAGACCCAAAAACCCTCCAAAGATAAGAAGAGAAAGAAAGAGACACCGGCGGAGTATCTGAAACCAAAGAGAGTCAAAGCTCAAAAGCCTAGGGCCGATATGACGGCCTTAACCCCGACAACTGCTTAGAGTCTTCGTGTTGAAGACGAAGATGATGACGATTTCCCACCGGTACTTAGGGGAAAATGAAGTGTCGATGCTTCGAAGGGTGTCGAGCTGAAGACTGCTGAGCCAAGGGTGGCCGATACGATCCCATCTCGAATTGAGAAGACCCTCGAGGAGGGTTTTAATGAAGTCCCCGAGCCGACCATCGACCAAGATACACCTTGTGCCGATGAGCACTTGGTCGGCGAATTCGGGGGATCCAGCTCTGAAATTCTTCGAGGGAGAGAGGAGGCCCCGATTGGGGTTGTTAACATAGGTGACCCTCCACCAGGCCTGCCGTTTTCTCCAAGGCAAATACGGGATGCCCAAAACAGGGAAACTCCTGACGTGGGGGCATCCCAGGGAGAGAATGATATATTTAGAGATTATTTCGCCGGTGTTGAGGAGGAGCCTGATCTCGATGCCCCGATTATTCTCGAGGAGGCTGTGAAACTCCAATAATAGGTATTTTCTTGATATAACATTTGTGCTTTGAGTTTTGATTCTTGTTTTTCTAACTTCTTTCCTTTGTGTTACATGTCGTGATGCTCTACAACTAGGCCTTCTCCAAACTACGAGTCAAGCTGACTCATTGTGAGGAGGAGTTTGGGAAGCTCCTGTCGGAGTCGAACGATCTCAAAACTCTATATGCTCGAAGGCAAGAAGAACTGAACGACCTTCGAGCAAGCTCGGAGAAAGAGCTCCAAGAGCGGTCCAACTTTATAGAACAAGTAGCTTATCCTCTAAGGGTTTGCTTCTATTTTCATAATTCAGCGTCCAACAATGTGGCTTGGTTGTTTCAGATCAAGTAGAAGGATGCCCTAGAGGGGCAGCTTCGGGAAGAGATTGTGCCCAAACATGCTGAGATCCTCGAGCTAAAGCGGAGTATGGACAACATGTCCTCTGATAAGGACACTCTTTGATAGAAGTTGACCTCGGCCCAGCATCTTCTTTAGGGTGCAAAAGAGGAGGGCCACAAATATAAAGCGCTTCATGCTGAATCGGCTGCCGCACTATCCACATCCAAGTCTGAAGCCGACACATTCATATCCTCATACTGGGAAGATGTTGCTGCTGCAAATGCTCGAGCCAAAAAGATATATGAAGAGGCCGAGCTTAGGCTGACTCGCGCCCTTGGCCATGCTCGATTAGATGCTCGGAGGCAGGCTTTCGAAGAAGTGCATGCCAAGGGTTTCAATCTCTCTACCGAGATCGAGGAAGCGAAGTCCTTAGAAGAAGAGTCGATAGCATTGATTACTTCAGACAAGGGCTCTTCCAGCGGCTCGGAGAGCAGTGAAGATGAAGACTAGGCCCTTTTTCGTTCATTTTATTTCTTCTTCTTTTGGGGTAAGGGCTCTGTGCAAGATCTTTGTAAATGTATATGTTGTTTTAGACTTCAATACTACACAATATTATAAGTTAATTGTGAAGTACCCAATTTTCGAGTGTTGTCTAATAAGAAGAACCAGGTTCTTCTTAGTCTACTACTTACTACTATTTGCGGAATAATTAAGAAGTAATAGTAAAGACAGAGATTTTTACGTGGAAAACACCTGGCTCAAAAGGTGTAAAAACCACAACCTACTCCTCAGTAGGATTTGCTCAAAACTCTTCACTAAACACTGAGCCAAAACGGACTTACAAAATAAACTCTTTTGTAATCCTAGGACTAACTCTAATCCTCTTTGTATCAACTAGCCTCTAGCTAATTTCTACAGAATTCAAGCTAACTCTAACTTGATCAGTTTGTACCTATTACAATTGCTTCTATGAAAGCTGATAAGATACATTATTTAAACTCCTACTACAATCAACTAGACTCAATATACAAACAATGAAACTGTTCCTTCTAGTTGAACTGTAGCCTTTGGTATCGCATAACAATTCTTCTTGCAAAACCTATGGAACTTTTGCTTCAGAACTGATTCACTTTTGCACTTGTGCGTCACTTCGTTCAGCAGTAATACATTGATTATTTATATAGTCCGTTTGTTGAGTCCATGATTCAATTCTGATCCAACTCTTCCTTGGTAAACGAGTTTGATTGTGACTCAACTTCATTCCTCTATTTCTGTCTTAGATGAAAGCAACTTCTATCTTCTCTTATCAATTTGCAACCTTTTCGTATTAGGATACATTCTCTTAGTTCTTTGATACTTAGCAATAACTGATATCTCCTAGACTTGTATGATTTGTGATCCAACTGCTTCATTCAGAAGTGTATGCTATGATGGACCTGGTTCAACTGGACGCCTTTTGTCAATCTTCAAAACCCATTCAGTGACATGGGCCAACAAATTTCCCCTCTTTGATGATGACAAACTCTGTGCATTTATCCTGTATACACATCCAACACTTTGTATTTTTGTGAGCATTAATCATCCAGAACCAGGTTTAGTAGGTTATAAATATCACTTTAAAAAATTTGAACAACACAACACATCTTCCCCCTTTTGGCATCATCGAAAAGTTACAAAATGATACTTACGAGTAATTAATTCTTACTCATGGCCAATTTAGGCAACTGCAGGTGCAAACATGATTAATCAACACAAGAAACCAATAATGTAAGCTAACTCATAAATAGAGACATTTGTCAAAACACCAAGCTTTTCATTTAATTAACATGGTTGATCAACACCAAAACATGAGCACGACAGAATGAAAAACTGAAACAAACAACTAGACACAGTCCCGAACTGGGCACCTGATAGGATAGGAGGGGGTAGTTCTAGAAATTCCTAAGTTTGGGGTGGTGCAGAAGAGGCAGGATTCTTGGTTTGGAGAAGAGACAACATTTGGTGTAATACACCCTCATTTTTCTCCTTCTCCTTGGCTAATTCATCTTTGATAGCATCACGCTCACCTTCCACCTCAACTAAGCGAGTCTTCAAGCTAAGGATCTCCATATCCTTTTGCTCGCTTTCTTGCACCAGAGTACGGACCCTGCTGTTGACCGGTTGCTTCCTAGATGAACCAGGTTCATCTTCCGGGGCACTGACCGTGTAATTACATGACAGCAAAGTGTCCTTCCCAAAGAAATCCTTAGCAGTAGCCATTTCAGCCTTCTTTGTGGGAACTCCAAAATGACCCAGAACTGCAGTAAGTATAAATCCATAAGGAATCGCATGGGCCTTGGTGCCATTTACCACCCTGTCCAAAAGCTGGATGATTAAAGATGGCCAATTGATTTGCTTGCCTCTATATAGGCACTCCATGAGCGTTAGATCCATATAGTTGGCAATGTGCCTGCGTTCTTGTCTTGGCAGAAGAAATTTAATAACAAATTCAAAGAACAACTTGTGTTCAGGCTTCATCTCGCTTTTGTACACTGCCCTGGGCTCAGGCTCTTCTTCATTGTCACAAAATAATTTGGTGATGGTAAGTGTTGAGGCCATTCCATCCAAGCAAGACCATCTTTGCCTTGTATAATCGTCATATCCCTCAGATGGAATGTCTAGAATGACTCCCAGTTCTAAAGCGTCAAAGAAGACTTCAACTCCCCTGACCAATGATGTAACCATTCCTCCAATCACAATTGCATTCCCCATGAATTCCACTACCTCATTTCTGACCAGCCTGCCCTCCAAGCGAAGGACCATGTCCTTCCAGCCTTGAGCTGCCAAAAAATCCACTAAGTACCTCATACCCGGCTCCTCCAGATCTTTCAGTAACTTTCCCTTCAAAATATGTCGCTTGCCAAACATGGAAACTCTGTCAATCGACACTTCTCCAACCTCCTTCTCATCATCTCCACTCCAATCAGGATCATTCTCTTTCTCAACAATCTGAACTTTATTCTTCGACTTTACCTTAGACCGTGTCCTCGTAGATGTACCCACGGTGGTAGCGGACATAGGTGATGACTTCTTTGAGGAAGTCTTAGTCAATTTTGCCTTGGGTGTCTTGACCACCACTGGAGTAACCTCTTCATCTTGTTGGACCAAGTCCAACATCTCATCAACAGCAATAGCCTCAACAGGCTCCCCCACTTTCGCTTTCCCTTTCTTAGCTCTCTTTATTTTTCTCTCTTGCAGAGATTTTTCCAACTTCTCCTCTTCTTCACGAACAGTATTTCTCGTAGCTCGTACCCTTGGAACAGGTACACCAACAGACTCATCAGTTTTCCTTTTCTTTGAGGCCTTAGACTTGATGGACTTGGGAGTCCTTCTCTTCTTGGGGTTGTATGAGTCCCCCAGTTTCTTAAGTCTCTCAGCCAAGGTTTCTTCCCTAGAAGAAACACGATCATCTATCTCCTTCATAAGCTGTTCTAATCCAACAGCTGCTTCCTCCACTTCATCAGTTCCCCCTATCACTACGACATCAATTTCAAGATTCTCAAGAATGGGGCCACAAATACTAAGTATGGAACCATCCTTCCCAGATCCCCTCACACCTGCATCTCCCTCATTCTCAAGAATTTTCCCAATTTTTTTTGTCCTTCTTGGCACTTCCACATCCACCACAGACCCAACCAACACAAATCTATTTTCAGAATTTAACACAGAGGTAACTTCAGTATTACCTTTCTCAGCACTTGACAAACCAGGTGCATCGTCCTCATGTGCTGATTTACATAGTTCACTGGATGAATCAAGTGTGGTTTCTTCTTCAGCCTGTAATAGATCTTCCAATAACTTTTCTTGTGACCCCGAAGCCACAGATTTTCGTGCAAGAACCTTAACACGACGGGGGTTTGGGGCTGGGATAGGGTTTGGTGTAGGTTTAAGAGCATCATGGTATTCAGGGGTTTTAGGTGTCTCAGAGGATTCAGAACTGTATACCGGTGGAGAATCAGACTCATATACTCCTTCATCGTAGTCACGATTTTAAGAATCAGATGAAGCAGACGACATTTTTAATTTTTGAGAGAAAAAGAAGAGAGGGCAAAAGACAGTGGAGATTTGAGTGTTGAATGACTTGAACAAGGATTGCCTATTGCTTTATTCACTATGGGTAATGAATGTCCTATTTATAACTTGTGGCTAGGGTGATTATAACGGCCGAGTATTAACACAAGTAGGATACTAATCGATTAAGGACTGCTAGTGATTTGACATTGATTAGACCGTTTCTTTCCCCCTAAAACTAGGCAAATTTAATGTGACGGAACTTCTTGAAATTGGTTCATTATTTGGGTAAGTACGAGAATTTGAACGGAACCATAAAAGGATAGAGTCCTACTCATGTATGACTTTACTTGAATTAATACATGTACAGAAATGAAAATGTACATTGTCAGTCATGTAAACCAGCATGGATGAACGAGGTTCATCCTGTAAAAGACTTTATTTTGCCTCAATTCAAAAATAGAGAAACATCATTAGCAACTAGGGAATCATATTAATACATGGAAGAAGAGTATGAAAATAAAGACATAGTGCTGAGCAATAATTAATCTGATTAAGTACCCAATTAAAATTTCTAGCCATAAAACTTTCTCCTCTCCTTTTTTTCAATAGGTGATCTTAATCATCCCTAATTCAAGCTTGTTTCTCTCATAATGCTCCCTACTCAATGCTTTGGTAAATATATCAGCAATTTGATGATCAGTGGCACAGAATTCAATTGAGATCATCCCCTTCTCATAATTATCCCTCAGGAAATGGTGCCTAACATCTATGTGCTTAGTTCTCTTGTGATGAACCGGGTTCTTAGTCATACTAATTGCACTAGTGTTATCACGGTAAATAGGAATGCATCCCACATCTACACCAAAGTCCAAGATTTGTTGCTTAATCCACAGCAACTGAGCACAGCAAGAGGCTGCAGCCACATATTCAGCCTCAGCAGTAGACAAAGCTACAAAATTTTGTTTCTTGGTAGCCCAAGATACAAGGCAGGAGCCTAAAAAGTGAGCCATGCCTGAAGTACGTTTCTTGTCAACCAGAAAACCTGCATAATTAGCATCAGCATATCCTACAAGGTCAAAATTACTACCTTTAGGATACCAAAGGCACAAATCAATAGTGCCCTTCAAATATCTCAAAATTCTCTTCACTGCAGTGAGATGGAACTCATTTGGATTGGCTTGAAACCTAGCACATAGTCACACACTGAACACAATATCAGGTCTACTTGCAGTAAGATATCGTCTTCTGATCAACGGATGAATCAGGTTCATCCACATCTAATTTTGTAGCTGTGGCTATTGAGGTATCTATCTCCTTTGAATCTTCCATTTTGAACTTCTTGAGGAGTTCTCTCACATACTTTTGCTGATGAATCATTGTTCCATGTGGAGTTTGTTTGATTTGCAGACCTAAGAAAAAGGTTAGCTCACCCATCATACTCATTTCAAACTCACTCCCCATTAATGTAGCAAATTCCTTGCTGAGCTTCTCAGTTGTTGCCCCAAATATGATATCATCAACATAAATTTGTACAATCAGAACATCTTTTCCCTTTTCCTTTAAGAACAAAGTACTGTCTATTTTGCCTCGTTTGTACCCATGTTCCAGCTGGAATTTTGACAATCTCTCGTACCAAGCGCTAGGTGCTTGCTTGAGACCATAGAGAGCCTTGTCAAGTTTACATACATGATCAGGTGATTCTTTGCTTTCAAAACCAGGAGGCTGTTTTACAAATACCTCTTCCTTCAAATAGCCATTGAGAAAGGCACTCTTTACATCCATCTGATGCAAAGTGAATTCCATGTGTGCAGCAAATGCTATAAGAAGTCTGATTGCCTCCAATCTTGCCACAGGAGCAAAGGTCTCATCATAATCAATTCCCTCTTCTTGGTTGTATCCTTGAACAACCAGTCTTGCCTTGTTTCTAGTAACAGTTCCATCCTCATCGAGTTTATTCCTGAAGACCCACTTGGTGCCAATTATTGATCTGTCCAGTGGTCTGGGTACCAAGTGCCATACTTGACTTCTTTCAAATTGATTCAGCTCCTCTTGCATAGCAGTTACCCAGTCAGCATCTTTCAGGGCTTCAGCAATGTTCTTTGGTTCAATCATGGATAGAAATGCATCAAACGCACACAGATTTTTCAAGGAGGATCTAGTTTTGATTCCAGATCTCAGGTCTGTTATGATGTTCTCAAGAGGGTGAGAACTCTGATATCTGTGTGGTTTGAGATCCAGTTGTTCACTTCTGGATTGTTCCAAGTTTTCTTGTTGCAGTGGAATAGGATCAGGGCCAGTGTTTTCATGAGGAATTCCCCCTGTCGAGTTGCGTGGGGTTGTTGGACCTGGTCCATCACCTGTTCCATCTCCCATAGATACTTCAATGTAGTCATTTCTCCTCACCAGTCCAAGCTCCTCATCTTTTGGTTCTTGTCTCTCAGATAGAGTGTTAGTTTCATCAAAGACAACATGTACACTTTCTTCTACACACATAGTTCTTTTATTGTATATTTTATAAGCTTTGCTATGTGTAGAATATCCCAAGAACACTCCCTCATCACTTCTGGGATCAAATTTTCCTAAAGAATCTTTGCCATTATTATGCACATAACACTTGCATCCAAAAGCCCTAAGATGGGATATGTTGGGCTTTCTCCCTTTAAGTAATTCATAGGGAGTTTTCTCTACCAGAGGTCTGGTCATGCATCTATTGATAATATAACATGCAGTGTTAATTGCTTCTGTCCAGAAGCTGTGAGGTAGTTTGCTTGATAGAAGCATGGTTCTTGCCATGTCTTCAAGATTTCTGTTTTTCCTTTCAACAACCCCATTTTACTGTGGGGGTTCTAGGAGCAGAAAAATTGTGATTCACACCATGTTCATAACAGAACTCAGTGAACTTTGTATTCTCAAACTCAGTACCATGGTCAGATCTAATGGATGTTAGTTGATGTCTTAATTGATTCTGAATTTTCTTGACAAATGAGGTGAACATTTAAAATGCTTCATCCTTAGATGCCAAGAACAAGGTCCAAGTGAACCTTGAGAAATCATCTACTAGTACCATAACATATCTCTTTCCACCTCTACTTAGAGTTCTCATGGGACCACAGAGATCCATATGAACCAGTTCCAACGACCTGGTGGTACTGACCATTTTCTTACTTTTGAAAGAAGACCTTACCCGCTTCCCCCTCGCACATGCCTCACAAACCTTGTCTTCTTTGAACTTAATGTTAGGAAGCCCTACCACTAAGTCCTTAGAGA
>ML294227.1:0-12449 GCA_005239495.1 Nicotiana undulata
ACCCGTCCCTTCTTAATGGTCCCAGAGGAATTTAGGACCTCTACCTATAGGCAGTTCTAGACATACCCCCTAATGTTTAAAGGAGAAAATACTAAGGCGGCAAGCAAGAACAAATTGGACATCATCAAATAATGTAGAAAGAAGCAATTAGAGTCTCAGGTTTACCTCCACAGATAGTGCACATAAACAACACGACTCAAACACAAACAAGGGCAGTATTATTAAGCAGAATCCTAAAACATGATGTCTAGATGAGCATCAAAACACAGGAGATATGCAGATCTGTTTTATAATTTCAGAAGCAGGGCCCTATCAGTTTGCCTACTGGTTTTTAAAGCATGTTAACCATTAAGCAGAAACACAAAAAGACAGTTTCCAGTTTTACAAAAGATTGATTACCTAAGGCTTGCCTAGGAATGAAGTAATGTACAATAGTTACCAGAGTTATTAGAGAGAGTTGTCATTTTGTCTAGCATGTTGTTCTAAGTGTCACAAAATACAGGGTTATTGCCAATTTGTTTAAAACAGGGTGAGACTGTTTTGTATCCCTTTTCATGCATTAATAGTTTAACTAGGTGTGACTGAGTGAGTACGAACAAGATCCTAAAACATGGTATCTAATGCACATGCAGAATGATTCATACTTAGAGTTCCTAAAGCAGGATTTCTAAATGCACAGAAGGTTACAGCATTGTTAGACATGATTTAAAAAATGTGCATAAGTAACAGTTTATGTGAATGCCATTTATTAACCCAGAAACAGGATTTCTAAGTGATAATAAGAATGTCAAAATGAGATGCTGAAACAGTATACATGCAACCTAAAAGCATGGTATCTAATGCATGACGTGCTTTGTATGTATTGGTCCTAAACATGGATTATAGTGCTCATACAAAAATGTAAACCTAAAGCATGGTTTCTACCCTTTTACATAGATATCATATATATCTACCCTTCCCTTTTTCACTAGCCAGCTCCAATATTTGTTTACAATAATTATTACAAACCAATAATGAATGAATTACATCAATAAATAAAGAAAATAAGAAGTTACACTATAGGGAGCCTGCAAATAGGCCCAGATCTCAGAACCTCAACTGCTCAGATTTGTTTCATGGCCTTTCTCAATATCCGGGCGTGTCAGAGTTCCCTAAGGACCTCAAGGGATCCCGGGTAGTGCTCACACCCAGATTTCACAACCATAATTGAGTAAGTGTTGTGTGGAAGAGCCAACTCTAATGCATCGGAGTTCAGAGGGATCTCATAGGGATCCCTAAGCAGTCACACATTAGAGGGGAAGAACTTAGGACCTAAGAGTAGAGTGAGAGTGCTTGACATAGTTTTGAAAAGGTTTAGTAGGAAAACAGTGTTGAAAGAAACTTGTTTGAAATATTTTTGTAAAATCAGAGAGTTGTTCAGTAGGACAACTTTTGAAAAGAGTTAGACAATTAACAATCGACAGGTCATACATGGAACCAAACAGATTCAGTAACACTTAAAGAACACATAACCAAAACAAGGAGAACCAAACCTACACACAGGGGTGATGGGGATTGGGGACACATAGAGCACATGTAGTGCACACAAAGTTACAGGAGCATGAAAATTCCTACAGGGGTTTAGGGAACCAGAGGAGTAGCTAATGGTATCAGCATATCATGAATTTTAGAACCAACACAGGATCAAACAACTTAGGATAGTCAAACTACTTTGCACAAAAAGGTTCATGATAGAAATCAGAGAAAATATAAGTAAGGCAGGGTCACATGAAGGCGTACTACAAAGGGGGTTCATAAATAGGCTAGTCCTATGGAGGGTTGGACATATTCAAAAGCATGCTAATTAAAACAGTAAAGTGGACATATTAGTTGCATGTTGAATAACAAAACCAAAGATAGAAACATATTAGAAACATGAGAAACTGAAGTAGTGAAAGAAGCATATTGGTTTGGGACTTGAATTGAAATTAGAACATACCAGTAAAGAAGACAGTAAACACAAAAGTGGAAGACATGAGAGCACAATAGTTAGCCATGGCTTGCAGCCGGCTAACTTAGAATAATCACAGAAAGAGAGTAGAAATTTTGAGTGTGAGAGAGAGAGCTTTTGAACCAAAGTGTTCGCCTTGTGTTAATGAAAGAGCAAGGTATATATAATTTGAAAACAGGTAGCAAATAAGGTAAAAAGCAATGTTATGCAGCAATTATGGAACTAGGTATCAATTAGTGTAAGTACTCCCTTTAATTAAGGAGTTAAATTCAAACGGTAATAGACAAGTGACAAAATAAGGAAGGAAAATCGTATAAGGCTGAGTATAACAAATAAGCATAGTACAAGTATACAACATGTAATAGAGGCTACGTTCAGCAGATTCTAATTAAGGAAGATGCTTAAGAATCAATTTGACAGCATGGTCGGCCATAAAATAAGGTTAGAAAATATCTTAAAGGTTCAAATTAGTAGAGAATATCATAAGAGATCAGTGAAGGATCAATCACAAAGATTCAAAAAATAGAAAATAGTATTGATTTAGGAGAAATTAACACAAATTTATGAGAACAAGCGGAATAAGCACATAATAGGCAAAATCAGAAACCTAATAAGCCAAAAATAGGGTAAAATCACACCAAATTAGGGATTCACATAGAGCATAGTACGAATCAACAGAATAAACAGGATATAGGCGAAAGAAGCAAAAAAATCAGAAACACTGATGAACAAAAATAGGGTAAAATCAGACCAAATTAGGGATTCACATAGAGCATAGTACGAATCAACAGAATAAACAGGATATAGGCGAAAGAAGCAAAAAAATCAGAAACACTGATGAACAAAAATAGGGTAAAATCACAGAAACTCATAAAGCTCATGAGAAACAAGCACATATACAGATTAAGTGAACATATTATCAAAGGCAGATTCAGAATCAAGGATTGAACCCAAGAAACTTAGGGCTTTTAACATAATAATCAGACAAAAAGAGAAAACCTAAGTAAACATTTAAACATAATGAAAATCATAGGGAAAAAAATACTAAAATTAGAAGGAAAAGCCATTTTTTGAAAAAGGGTCAAGAACCATAGTTTGAAGATGAAGAGTCATTTTAGAAGAAATCGGAGAAAACTTTATAAAAATAGTAAAGATAACTCGAATAGACTCAGATATTGTTTCATATCTAAGAAATCAAGAGTTAAAATCAGGGTTTCAGAGAGAGAACCCAAAGAGAGAGAGAATCGACTTAGAAACCACAGGTTCTAGCCGGAGGTGGAAGGATCTTACTCGGACGGCCAAGAATGGCCTGAGACAGTCATGAAAAAGCCATGGGGGTGAGTTGAACCGCCTCTGGTTCCTTTGAGGTCTCTAGGGTAGCAATAATTCTGGCGTGTGAGGGAGCCATGGGGCTGGGGATGGTGGTGAAACCACCATAGTTACCTGCGATAAGGTCGGCGAGAGGTTTAGCAGAGAGAGAACTTGAGAGAGATAAGATATGAACAGCGGAGAGAAAGAGAGAAATGAGAGGGGAAGGGGGGGTAGTCTCTAGGGTTAAATTAGGTAAGAAGGGATCTGGACCGTTAATCAAAATTGATCAACGGTCTAGATTAAACAAAAGATTTGGGCCGGGTAATTAATGGATGGGGCCTAGGGGTATTTGGGCTATTTAATTGTGTTGGGGTTTGATTTAATTAGGCTAAAATTGAAACAAAATCAGGCCATTTGTTAAATACCCAATTAAATTAATAAAATGATTTATAAAAATAGCTAATAATTGTGAAAAAATGAATTTCATGCATATAAAATAGTTTAAAATGTTTATTTAATATTTGAAAAATGCACATGGTTAATTTCTGGATAAAAAGTAGTATAAAATCATATGATTGGGCTATAATTGCAAAGTTATTGTAATTATAGCCAAAATATGCCAAATTTGGCTAATTATGAAATAATTTGGTCTTAATAAGACCAAAACTAATAAATTAAATCAACAGAATGTTTTGGAACCATTTGTGATGCAATTTTGTGATCATTTATTGGAAATAAAATGCTGAATAAATTAATAAAAATATAGGAAAATGGTAGAAAAATATCGATTGCTATTAATGCATGATTTTGAAGGTATATATGCAATTTAAAATATTTTTAAGAAAAATTGGGTATCAACAGATGTCCCTCTTTACCCGAAAAGGATGAAAGAGTTGTCGGGTAAAGATATGATGGCCAATTTTGACCGAGCAAAATGGTTTGAGAGGTTTAGGCCGCACCCTGGCTTCTGGCTGCCTACATATCCCTGGTCTTACAGAAATCGGGCTGTATGTAGTTCCAGATCTATCGGCGAAGTATACCGGTGTAATCATTGAAAGGACAGACGCAACATCTAGGGCTGGATGAGTGAATGGTATACGGGAATGGTTAGGTTTGGTATGGCTGGGAGAACTGGAGCGGGATCGCTCCTGCTGGGATAGCCATTGCTCGCCGGGTCACTTGCAAAATAAAGCAATACAAGCCTGTACTATGCACAAATATAAACATGATGCAAGTTCCCGTTGGACTATGAAAGTTGTCTTTGGACGGTTAAGGATGACGTCCTCAGACCATGATGTTCTGGGTCATGAATTGTTTGATGAGAGATTCCTAGGACATGAAATGATGTTCTCGGGCCATGAAGATGGTGCCTCCGAACTATGACGCCTTTGAATAATGGTATGCAAAATCGAGAAATCCTCAGGCCATGACATGGTGTCTTCCGGCTATGAGGATGATGCCGTTAGACTATGACGTCTTTGGACAAGTTGGTGATATTTCATCCCATGAAATGCAATAATATGATACTGACAAGACAGAGCTTAGTCTTGCGAATTTAAGGGCAGAGCTTAGACCGAAAGAGAAGCAGAGTAAATAATGCTAGAGCGACAGCGCTTAGTCTCGGTTAAAAAAGTAAATTGGAGGCAAAGCTTAGCCTCATGCAAGTATGGAGACAGAGCTTAGTCTCATGCAAAGGAAGGCAGAGATTACCCTTATGCAGATGGAGGGAGAGTTTAGCCTCATGCAAGTATGGAGACATAGCTTAGTCTTATGCAAGGGGAAGGCAGATGATTAGCCTTATGCAAATGGAGGCAGAGCTTAGCCTCATGCAAGATGTGGAAGGCATGGATTAGCCTTATGCAAAGGAAGGCAGAGATTAGCCTTATGCAGATGGAGGCAGAGCTTAGCCTCATGCAAAATGGAGACAGAGCTTAGACTCATGCAAAGTGTGGAAGGCAGAGATTAGCCTTATGCAAATGGAGGCAGAACTTAGCCTCATGCAAAATGGAGACAGATCTTAGTCTGATGCAGAGTGGAGGTAGAGCTTAGCCTCATGAAAATAGGAAGGTAGCGATTAGCCTTATGCAAATAGAGGTAGAGCTTAGCCTCATGAAAAATGGAGACAGAGCTTAGTCTCATGCAGAGTGGAGGTAGAGATTAACCTCATGCAAATAGGAAGGCAGCGGTTAGCCTTATGCAATATGAAGGCGGAGAGTAGCCTTATGTAAGGGGAAGTCTGAAGGTTATCCTTATGCATGAAAATAAATAGCAGATGATAGTAACATTTCTTAGCTGGTAGTAGACTGCATAATGGAGATTGTTGCGAAAACTATGACTACAGAGCATGTTATCCTTCGTGCTGATAGCAAATGTCGGCAAGTGTGATAGTTTCGAGAATTGTGACTTTGAACGTGCTCGTTCTTTGTGTGGACAATAAATTTGGCATTTGCAACTGTGTTGAAATTTTGTGATTTCTTAGCGTGTCTATTCTTTGTTCCTTTATCCAAAGAAAAAACGTGAGTTCTGGAGATGGGGGAAGGTTGGTTCATATCCCCGCTGGCTCTGCTTGCCTTGCTCGGCTTGGTTTGATGATTCTGTGCATATCATCGGGTAGCATTTGCTAAACAGAGCTATTTTCGAAAGTAAACATACATGATTTTGTAAAGATATAGTATATATATATATTTCAAAATAATTTATATGAACCGACGATTGTGACACGGTTCAAGACATTGCAACCTCTAATACTACGGAATTTTGAGGGTCCTCCTCAAAATTCATCCCCAGTTAGATTGGTTGACGACTCTGACTGTTGCGCATGTTGTGATTGGTTGAACATGCTTCGAAATTTTGAGGGTCCTCCTCAAAATTCTGCCCCGGTTTCCAATTGCGGGGAAAAATGAAAATTTTATTGAATTATGACCGAACCCATAAGGCTGCCTACGTATCCCCTCTTAAACGGGAATCAGGTCAGGCGTAGTTCAATTTACATCATTGAGAAAAGCATAAAAAGTTACACATAATATCGTTTGACTGTATCTGAATTGATTGGCTTTGGCCAGACTTCTCCGTTAATTTTTGCAAGTATGAGAGCTCCTCCTGTCAATACTCGGTGAACCACATACGGACCTTGCCAGTTGGGAGAGAATTTCCCTTTGGCTTCATCTTGATGTGGAAAGATCTTCTTTAATACCAGTTGTCCCGGTGTGAACTGTCTTGGCTTGACTCTTTTGTTGAAAGCTCTGGACATTCTGTTCTGATAAAGTTGACCATAACATATTACATTCATTCTTTTCCCGTCTATGAGGGCTAGTTTCTCATAACGACTCTTTATCCATTCTGCATCGCTGAGCTCAACTTCTTGTATGATTCTTAAGGAAGGAATCTTCCCTTCGGTAGGAATAACATCTACCGTACCATAAACCAGCAAGTAAGGAGTTTCCCCGGTTGATGTACGGACTGTGGTGCGGTAGCCCATCAAAGCAAATGATAACTTTGCATGCCACTATTTGTGCTTTTCTATCATCTTCCTCAATATCTTCTTGATGTTCTTATTGGCAGCTTCTACAGCTCCATTCATCTGAGGTCTATAGGCTGTGGAATTCTTGTGCTTGATTTTGAAAGTCTCGCACATGGCTTTCATTAGGTCACTATTGAGATTGGAGTCGTTGTCGGTGATGATTGACTCTAGAACTCCGAATCGACAAACAATATGGTCGCGGACAAAGTCTTCCACGACTTTATTACTCACTTCTTTGTAAGATGCTGCTTCAACCCATTTAGTGAAATAATAGATTGCTACCAAGATGAACATGTGTATGTTTGAGGCAATAGGCTTGATCGGTCCAATGATGTCCATTCCCCAGGAGGCAAACGGCCATGGTGAGCTTGTTGCATTAAGCTCGTTTGGGGGTACTTTTATCATATCTGCATGTACCTGACATCGATAGCATTTCCGAACATACTGGATGCAGTCTGTTTCCATGGTCATCCAGAAATAAACGGCTCTCAGTATCTTCTTGGCCAAGACAAAGCCATTCATATGTGGGCCACAGGTCCCAACGTGGATTTCTTCAAGTAATTTGAAGGCTTCCTTTGCATCAACGCATCTCAATAATCCCAAATCGGGAGTTCTCCTGTACAGGATTCCTCCACTATAAAAGAAACTGTTAGACAATCTTCGGAGCGTGCGTTTCTGAGTATGATTTTCAAGATCTAGGTACTCTCCCTTTGACAAATACTCCTTGATATCATGGAACCATGGTTTTCCGTCTGCTTTCTCTTCAACATGGGCATAGTAGGCTGGCTGGCTATGGATCTTTACCGGAATAGGGTCAATGAAGTTCTTATCTGGGTGTTGTATCATGGATGATAGGGTAGCCAGTGCATCAGCGAACTCATTCTGAATTCTAGGGACGTGCCGAAATTCTATCTTTTTGAACCTCTTTCTCAATTCTTGCACATGGTGCAGATACGGAAGTATCTTGGAATTCTTGGTAGCCCATTCTCCTTGTACTTGGTGTATTAGCAGGTGTGAGTCACCAATTACCAGCATCTGCTGAATGTTCATATCAATGGCCATGTTAAGCCCCTAGATGCAGGCTTCATACTCTGCCATATTATTGGTGCAGGGGAATTTGATTTTAGCATATATCGGATAATGTTGACCAGTTTCCGATACTAGGATAGCTCCAATGCCGACTCCTTTGATATTCGTCACTCCATCGAAGAACATTCTCCAACCGTCATAGGATTCAGCAATGTCTTCTCCTATGAACAATACTTCTTCATCAGGAAAATACGTTTTCAGGGGTTCGTATTCTCCATCCATAGGATTCTCAGCAAGATGGTCTGCCAATGCTTGTCCCTTGTCCAGATAGACAATGTCGAACTCACTCAACAGGATTTGCCACTTGGCCAGCTTGCCAGTGGGCATGGGTTTCTGAAAGATATATTTCAAGGGATCCATCCTTGATATGAGATATGTTGTGTAGGCACAGAAGTAATGCCTCAGCTTTTGTGCTACCCAAGTTAGAGCATAACAAGTACGCTCCAGCAGAGAATACCGTGCCTCGTATGGAGTGAACTTCTTACTCAGATAATATATATGGTGAAACAAGGCCGGTCAAGTCCACTAATTAAGTATAGACGGTGAGATTAAAGTGCATTAATTTCCCTTTTAAGGTATATTAAGTATAGTAAATATTATAAGGACTAATTAAGGTGTTCAATATTTTTAGCAATGATATTGCTCCATTGTACATCAATCAGATTTGCATTTAGTGCAAAAAATGGGAGAAGTGGCACTATTGAAATCTTACCAAAGTCTTGCATAGCTCATTTATGTGATATGCAACAACTCCGATCCAAAAGTTGATTCCATTAAATTTAGTGTGGTTCTTTAATTTGGAAATATTTTTCTATTTCCTTTATCAATATAGGTCTATTTCAGATGGAAATGCTTGCAATAAAGGTAAAATATGTACTTGAGTAGATATATATGATGTTCATTTTGAACAATTGGTTGAATTTCTGGGATATATTAGGCAGTAAAATTGCAAGAAATATGCAGTGGCGTCTTCAATTTAGATATGGTACAATTATGTCATTATTTGAAATGAGATAACATATACTATATTGTACACCTCATTTTCTTTCTTTATCAAACCTAATATGAAAAACAGATTGTCGAACTCACTCAACAGGATTTGCCACTTGGCCAACTTGCCAGTGGGCATGGGTTTCTGAAAGATATATTTCAAGGGATCCATCCTTGATATGAGATATGTTGTGTAGGCACAGAAGTAATGCCTCAGTTTTGTGCTACCCAGGTTAGAGCATAACAAGTACGCTCCAGCAGAGAATATTGTGCCTCGTTTGGAGTGAACTTCTTACTCAAATAATATATAGCCTGCTCTTTTCTCCCTATCTCGTTGTGCTGCCCTAGAACACAGCCGAAAGCTCCATATAATACTGCGAGGTAGAGTAGCAAGGGTCTACCTGGATCAAGCGGTACCAAGACTGGTGGTGTGGACAGGTACTCCTTGATTCTGTCGAAGGCCTTTTGACATTCCTCGGTCCATTTGGTTGCATCATCTTTCTTCAGCATCTTGAAGATTGGTTCACATATGACCGTGGACTAGGCTATGAACCGACTGATGTAGTTAAGGCGTCCCAGGAAACTCATCACATCATTCTTGTTCTTTGGCGGTGGTAACTCCTGGATGGCTATGACCTTTGACGGGTTCAATTCTATCCCTCGGCAGCTGACAATGAACCCAAGCAATTTTCCAGCAAGAACCCTGAATGCACATTTGGCGGGGTTTAATTTTAGGTTGTATTTTCGCAACCTGTTGAAGAACTTCCTCAGATCTTCTATGTGGTCGGTGGCTTTCTTGGACTTGATAATGACGTCATCCACATACACCTCAATCTCTTCGTGTATCATGTCATGGAAGATAGTGGTCATAGCTCTCATGTAGGTGGCCCCAGCATTCTTTAGGCCGAATGGCATCATCTTATAACAGTAGACGCCCCACGGCGTAATGAAGGCCGTTTTCTCAGCGTCTTCCTCGTCCATCTAAATCTGGTGGTAACCAGCAAAGCAATCCACGAATGACTGAAGTTCATGCTTGGCATAATTGTCGATCGGGATGCGTATGTTTGGGAGAGGGAAATCATCCTTCGGACTAGCCCGATTGAGATCCCGGTAGTCGACACAAACCCTGACCTTTCCATCTTTCTTAGGCACTGGCACGATGTTGGCTAACCATGTCGGATATTCAACCACCCTAAGAACCTTGGCGTTGATTTTCTTGGTAACCTCCTCTTTGATTTTCAAAATCATGTCAGGCTTGAACTTTCTGAGCTTCTGTTTTACCGGCGGGCACATTGGATTGGTTGGCAGTTTGTGAGCCACAATGGATGTACTTAGACCAGCCATGTCATCGTACGACCATGCAAATATGTCTTCATATTCTTTCAAGAATTGTGTGTATTTATCCTTCTCCGATGGTGATAAGTGAATGCCGATGTGAGTTTCTTTGACAAATCCTGAATCTCCCAAGTTGACGATCTCAGTCTCGTCCAGGTTGGAATTAGGTCTATTCTCGAAATTCTCAATTTCTCTGACAATTTCATCAGGTATGATATCATCCTCTTCTTTTGAATCATTGTCCGTTTGTTGCGTTGTCTCGTTGCATGTCACAGTCATTGGTTCATCAAGATAGGAAATAGTAATGTTGTATTGAAAGAACTGATGAGAGAAAAACGGTAATAATAAATATTGATTCATTAAAACATAAAACATTTTTATAATTTAAGCAAATGTTTTGGAACATTGAAGATCTTATTGCACAAAATGGAAATGCGAAAAGGAAATCATTTAGCAAATGAAAAATAAACATTGCTTGTTCAGCCTTGCTGCCCTAGAACTCATCGGGCCCTGGCTGTTCTGATAGCCCAGTTCTTAAGGAATGATCCTTTGCTCACGGCTCGGATGGAAGGGCCTTCCTCCTCTTCCTCCTCAACAATGAAGCAACAGTCCATATCATCATCTTCCAAGAATAGATTCTTCAAGGCTGCCTGTGCTTCCTCTTCCTTTGACCTCCATATGATATCGGCCTGCTGAAAGGTATGCTCCAGATGCGGTATCGGCTGTTCTAATGGGTAATAAGGACTGCACCATGGTGGCGACCAGTTCTTGTACTCTTTCCATGTATACTTGTATCCCAGCCCAAAAGTGGTGCCATGGCGTTTGAACTGTATTGGCTTAGAGATCCCTTTAATGTTTTTGTCGAGTCCTCTGCCAGGTTTATACCCACTCCAGCTCAATATGCTTTCGATCTTACTGTCCCACCACTTGTCTTTATCTGTTGCATTGACTCGCTCGATGTGGTGGTAGGTTTCTCCACCCAGCCTTCTTCTACCTTCAACCACCGGGATGGTCTGGCGACTATAGATAGGGTTGCTGCCATCTCCATGAATGATTACTTCCTGGTGGTTCAATTCGAACTTTACTGCCTGATGTAAGGTTGATGCCACATCCCCAGCGGCATGTATCCATGGTCGTCCCAATAACATGTTGTAGGACGCCGATATGTCTATCACCTAAAAATCAACCTCGAACCACGTAGGTCCCATTTGAAAGCAAAGACTGATCTCACCAATGGTAGACCTTTGAGAACCATCGAAAGCTTTTACATTCATAGACCCTTCTCTGATCTCGTATAACCCCTTGCCCAATTTCTTGAGAGTTGTTAATGGACAGATGTTGAGGCTGGATCCTCCATTGATCAGAATCCTGGTTATGAAGTCGTTGAATCAAGTCATTGAATGGTTTTGAAGAATGACAAATGTCCTCACAGTTAAACCAGGTCCATCATGGAATACATAGACATGCAGACTGATTGGCACGAGAAGAGTTCACATGCAGGAGATAAACACCATCTCTGAATTAAGGGGTTATCTCCTAAGCAAAAAGATTGCAAAGTGATAGGGAGATGGACTTCATATTCAGGTAGGACAGAATCAAGATAGAGGAGGATCAAGGAAGTTGAGATCAACTCAAACTCTTCCACCAAGCAAGAGTTGCATCAGAATTCTACTTCAAACGTCTCAACTATTGATCCTATATATTGTCAAAGTGTTCCTGCTGACAAACATAGAAGTGAAACAAGAATTGAGAGCAAAATTACCAACGCAATTTTGCAAGCAGTTCGTGTGAAGATTCCATGTGCGAGTCAAAAGCTACTTGAACCAGCTCGAAGAACCAGTTCCATCTGTTATCTTTTGAGTCTAGTTGTTTGTAGTAGGCGATTACAAATTGTATCTTTCAGCTTTATCTAGAAGCAATTGTAATAGGTACACAGTATTCAAGTTAGAGTTAACTTGAAGTTTGTCGCAATTAGCTAGAGGCTAGTTTTCCACAAGGGGATTAGAGTTTTTCCTTAGGTTTACAAAAGATTTTATTTTATAAATGTTGTTTGGCTCATTGGCATAGTGAAGAGTTTGGGAAAATCCTACTGGGAAGTAGGTCGTAATTTTTTTCACCTTTTGAGCCAGGTGTTTTCCACGTAAAATTGTTGTGTTCTTTTATTTATGCAATTATTATTCCGCAAACTGTAGAAGTTGGAACACCTAGAAGAAC
>ML294227.1:12940-53289 GCA_005239495.1 Nicotiana undulata
GCACTCGAAAATTGGACACCACAAAAAGCCCCCCCCCCCCCGCTCTTGTGTAGTATTGACGTATAAAACATCAATTGGTATCATAGCAGGTTATCCTTGAAGAGGTTAACACCTTAGGAAAATATCAAAATGAGTGCACCACCCAGGAACTAGGAAGGACAATCAACTGCTAGGCCTTCACTCTTAAACGGGCAGTACTACTCCTGGTGGAAGAACAGGATGAAGGATCACTCAATTGGGGAAGACTATGAACTATGGGACATATTCACTGATGGTCCTTTGGCTACTATGAAAAAGACCGTTGAAGGAGTAGACGTGCCAAAGACAAGAGTTGATTGCACTGCTGGAGACTTAAGAAAATTGGAGAAGAATGCTAAGGCCAAAAAGTGGCTAGTGTGTGGACTTGGTCCAG
Organism: Nicotiana undulata; assembly: GCA_005239495.1. Taxonomy (NCBI): domain Eukaryota; kingdom Viridiplantae; phylum Streptophyta; class Magnoliopsida; order Solanales; family Solanaceae; genus Nicotiana; species Nicotiana undulata. The sequence goes on from ML294227.1 coordinate 13,353, forward strand.
ACGAGTATAGTAGAATTCAAAGCTGCACCGCTGCCAAAGAAATTTGGGATACCTTGCAAGTAGCTCATGAAGGAACTCCTCAAGTGAAAAGGTCAAGAGGTACTCTATTATACTCCCAATATGAAAACTTCACTATGAAGGAAGGAGAAACAATCCATGAGATGTATACAAGGTTCACAACACTGACCAATGAACTCGAGTCTCTTGGAAGGGTCATTCTTGAAGAGGACAGGGTTGAGAAGATCCTAACTAGGGTCTTGCCAATTTCCTTTGAAAGTAAGATCACAGCTATCCAGGAATCCAAAAACATGGCAACCCTCAGGTTGGATGAACTAATTGGAAATCTCACTGCCTACGAACTCAGAAGGCAAACAATAAAAATGGATGCTCCAAAGAAGGAAAGAAGTGTAGCACTAAGAATCACTGAGGGAGCATATTTGGAGGAAGATGAGATGGCCATGATCACTAAGGAATTCAGAAACTACCTCATAAGGAAAAAGGGCAATTCAAGAGGTGGAAACTACAACAAAGCAAAAGCTCCAAAAAGGCCAACCAATGAGGGATGCTACAAATGTGGAAATATTGACCACCACATCAAGAATTTTCCTCAGTGGGAAGAAGTGAAAAGGGAAAAATCTGAACGAAGAAACAGGAAGAAGGAACTGGTCCATCCCAAGAAAACCACAACTAAAGCAATGGTTGCTGCTTGGAGAGAAAGCTTAGATGAAGAATCAGAAGATGGTGAGAAAGAAGAACAAGCACTTATGGAAATTGGTGAATCAGATGAGGAATCATGTGAAGAACCAGAGGTAAGTATATCTCATCTCAAAAACAAGATTAAATTCCTATCCAAAGAAAAACTCTCTGAGTTTCTACTTGATTTCATGGATGACTCTGAAGAAATAAATAAAGAGAAAGAACAATTGCTAAGGAGTGTGTAATGTTAAAAGCAAAGTATAAGAACCTGGAAATCGGAGTATGTGAATCTGAAAAGGAAAACACTACCTTGAAGAACCAGGTTCATCCACTTGAAACTAAGATCCTAGAGCTAAAATCTGAAAATTTAAAACTGAAACTAGGAACTAGCAAGAAGACAGTTGATCACTCTCAACTCATGTTAGAAGAGAATTTAGGAAAACTAAAGGATAAAATGTACAATAAAGATGAACAGATAAGAGTACTAAAAGAAGAACTTGGTAAGGTCAAACATGAATTAGATCGAACATGCAAATGGAATAAATCCTCTGATGCCTTGACATGGCTTCAAGAAAATCATAGTAGCAACAGAAGATGACTTGGCTTTGGAAGTCAACTGCCAAAATGGGATCCCAAAAGCGAGTATCTCACTCTTCCTGAGAACAAAATTTTCACCCACTGTGGTAACTGTGGTCACAACAAAATTGAATGCACTGCAAAAGAGCAGGTCAGTCGAAGGAATGAAAGTTTTGTTCAAAAGAAAAATTGGTTACCAAATTGGGCTAGAAAAAGATTAATTCATCATTTCTCTCATAGAAAAGGACCCAAACTAGTTTGGGTCCCTAAGACTAACCCTTGATTTCCTTTTGTTTTCAAGTGAGAGGAAGCAGCCAAATATGGTACTTGGATAGCGGCTGCTCAAACATATGACAGGGAACAAGAAACAGTTCCTTTCACTTGAAAACCTCAAAGGAGGAAATGTCTCCTTTGGAAATGGGAAGAAAGGTGAAATTATGTGGGTTGATAAGGTAGGTAAGGATGACACACATTCCATTGAGAATGTGTACTTGATAGATGGCTTGAAATATAGCATGATCAGTGTGTCACAACTGTGTGACAGAGGTAACCTGGTTGCATTCACTTCCACTAAATGTTTTGTGATTAATCTTCTTACTGACAAGATTGTCTTGCAAGGAAAAATAGTGAATAACATCTATGTCATAGACCTGTCCACACTATCAGAAAATGAACTCACTTGTTTAAGTGTGTTGGACAGTGATCCCCTCCTTTGGCACAAAAGACTTGTCATGCAAGTCTAAATCAGCTTAACAAACTAGTCTCCAAGGACTTAGTGGTAGGGCTCCCTAACATTAAGTTCAAGGAAGACAAAGTCTGTGAGGCATGTGCAAGGGGGAAGCATGTAAGATCCTCATTCAAAAGCAAGAAAATGGTTAGTACCACCAGGACGTTGGAACTGGTCCATATGGACCTATGCGGTCCTATGAGAACCTTGAGCAGAGGTGGTAAGAAATATGTTATGGTGCTAGTTGATGACTACTCCAGTTTTACCTGGACCTTGTTTCTAACATCTAAAGATGAAGCATTTGATATGTTTACTTCATTTGTTAGAAAAACTCAAAAGCAATTAGGAAATCAACTTGAATCAATAAGATCTTATCATGGTACTGAATTTGAAAATGCAAAGTTTGCTGAATTTTTTGATGAACATGGCATAAATCACAACTTCTCTGCCCCTAGAACTCCACAACAAAATGGAGTTGTTGAAAGAAAGAACATAACTCTTGAAGATATGGCCAGAACCATGCTTCTTTCTAGTAAATTACCCCATAGCTTCTGGGCATAGGCAATAAACACTGCATGCTATATAATAAATAGATGCATGACCAGACCACTAGTAGAGAAAACTCTCTATGAATTACTTAAATGGAGAAACCCCAACATATCCCACCTTAGGGCTTTTGGATGCAAGTGTTTTATGCACAATAATGGCAAAGACTCCCTAGGTAAATTTGATCCCAGAAGTGATGACGGAGTATTCTTTGGGATATTCATCACATAGCAAGGCTTATAAAGTATATAATAAAAGAACTATGTGTGTAGAACAGAGTGTGCATGTTGTCTTTGATGAAACTAACATTCTCTATGAGAGACAGGAACTGGAAGATAAAGAGATTGGATTTGTCAGCAACAGTGATCAAACTGGAGCAAATATGGAAGAAGGAACAGGTGATAGACCAGGTCCAACTACCCTAAGCAACACGACAGGGGGAACTCAACAGCAAACCTCATTGAGACTCGGCCCTGATCCTGTTCCACAACAACAAGACACTATGGGATCATCAACTCATGAACAATTGGTGCTCAAACCACACAGATATCAAATTTCTCACCCCATTGAGAACATTATAACAAACCTAACATCTGGAATCAAAATCGGATCCTCCTTGAAGAATCTGTGTGCGTTTAATGCCTTTTTATCCTTAATCGAACCAAAGAATGTTGTTGAAGCCTTACAGGATGCTTACTGGGTAAATACAATGCAAGAAGAACTAAATCAATTTGAAAGGAGTCAAGTTTGGCATCTGGTACCCAGACCACTCGATAGATCAGTGATTGGCACAAAGTGGGTCTTCAGAAACAAACTCGATGAAGATGGAACAGTTACAAGAAACAAGGCTAGACTGGTTGTCCAAGGATATAGTCAAGAAGAGGGAATTGAGTATGATGAAACCTTTGCTCCTGTGGCAATACTGGAGGCAATCAGGCTCCTCATAGCATTTGCTGCCTACATAGAATTTACTCTCCACCAGATGGATGTCAAGAGTGCCTTCCTCAATGGCTACCTAAAGGAAGAAGTATTTGTCAAGAAGCCTCCAGGATTTGAAAGCAAGGAGACACCTGACCATGTATACAAACTTGACAATGCCTTGTATGGACTCAAGCAAGCACCAAGAGCATTGAAGAAACTTTGGCTGATCTGATTAGGAAACTGGGGGAAAGTTACAAACCCAAGAAGAAGAGGACCCCCAAAGTCAAGAGAGTTGATACTCCTGTAACAACCAAGAAAAGAAATTCCTCTTCATCTGTTGATGCTCCTGCCCCTAAAAATTGCATTACTAGAAGTGCAGTCAGGCGGAGTGAAGAGGAGTTGGAGAAAGCTCTGAGGGAGAGTAAGAAAAAGAAAGCTGCTAAGGGGAAGGCCAAAATTGGCGAGCCTGTTGAGGCAGTTGAGGTTGATGATGATGAGATGGACTTGGTCCATCAAGAGGAACAACAGACACAGGATGATATTGAGACACTCAAGCCCAAGAAGGCCAAGACTTCTTCCAAGAAGTCACCTTCTGTGTCTGCCAAACCTTCAACATTTGCCAAGCGAACCAGGTCTAAATCAAAGAAAGTTAAAACCAATGATGATGTTGAGTGGAGTGGAGAAGAAGCAGAATAATCTGGTGGGGAAACCGATAAGCTAACAAAGTTTGGAAAGCGTACTATTCTGAAAGGAAAGTTGTTCAGGGATCTTAAAGAATCTGGGATGATTTTTCTTGTGGACACCTTGGATGTGCAGGGTTGGAAAGACCTGGTACTTTATCTTGACAGCAGGATGGCAAGAAATTAGCTTGTGGAATTCATGGAAAATGCGGAGGTCAAGGATGGAAAGGTTTCCACTAGGGTACAGGGGGTTGAGATCTCTTTTGATGCAAAAGAACTGGGCGAGATACTTGGTATTCGCTCTGAGGGATATGATGACTACACCAGGCAGAGGTACCCAAGCTTGGATGGACTCCTTTCAGCCCTTCAAATCACAAGGTTCTTCAGTGAGAATGAGAAGGAGATGGAATCTAGGGCAGTGTTCAAAAGTGAGATGAGGCCGCAGCACAAACTATTATTTGAGTTTGTCATCAAGTGCTTACTGCCCATGCAAGAGCGAAGGCATATTGCAAGTTACATGGATCTCACTCTCATAGAGTGCCTATACCGTGGTCGACAGATTAATTGGCCCTCCTTCATTATTCAACTTCTGGGCAGGGTAGTGAATGGCTACAATGCCCACGCTATACCATATAGGTTCATCCGTACAACTGTGTTTGCTCATTTCAAGGTGCCTGTGAAGAAGGCTGAGATGGCTACTGCCAAGGACCATTTGGGAAGAACACGTTATTGACATGTGACTACATTGTGAATATCCCTGAGGATGAACCTGGTTCATCAAGGAAAATGCCTATGAATAGCAAGGTCAGGACGCTTGTGCATGAAGGTGAAGTTAAGGATGTTGAGATCCTTCGATTGAAGACTCGCCTTTCAGAGGTTGAAACTGAGCGGGATGCTCTCAAAGCTAAATTAGCAAAGGAAAAGGAGAAGAATGAGGGTGTACTGCAACAGATGCTCTCTCTTCTTCAAGCAAAGAACCCAACCTATACTCCTTCCCAGCCTTAGGTGTCCAGTGCCCTCCTAAACCCCTCTATGACCCAGTTTGGGATTGTTTTGTCTACTTCTGTTCTGTTTTTTGCTCATGGCTGTGACTATTTTTATTTCTTTTTGTGTTTGGTGCTTGAACAATTATCAAATCAATGAATTGTTCTATATTGTTCTTGACTTTATCTCAGTTTCTTAAATAGCTTACATTTTTTTGTTTCTTTTGTTGATTAATTCATGATTTGCACCTGCAGTTGCCTCAATGGCCATGAGTAATTATTATAGTTCTAGTAAGTCTATCATTTTGTAACTTTTCGATGATTCCAAAAGGGGGAAGATGGTGCTTTAAACAATATTGTGATGTTTATAACCTAATGAACCTGGTTCTCTATGATAAATGATTAATGCTATAAAAAGTGTCCATGTTGGATTGAAGTGTCTACAGGTTTAAGCACAGAGTTCGTCATCATCAAAAAGGGGGAATTTGTTGAATCAAGTCACTGAATGGTTTTGAAGAATGACAAATGTCCTCACAGTTGAACCAGATCCGTCATGGAATACATATACATACAGACTGAATGGCACGAGAAGAGTTCATACGCAGGAGATAAACACCATCTCTTAATTAAGAGATTATCTCCTAAGAGAAAATATTGCAAAGTGATAGGGAGATGGACTTCATATTCAGGTAGGACAGAATCAAGATAGAGGAGGATCAAGGAAGTTGAGATCAACTCAAACTCTTCCACCAAGGAAAAGTTGCATCAGAACTCCACTTCAAACGTCTCAACTACTGCTCCTATATATTGTCAAACATAGAAGTGAAAAAAGAATTGAGAGAAAAATTACCAACGCAATTTTGCAAGCAGTTCATGTGAAGAATCCCTGTGCCACTCAAAAGCTACATGAACCATCTTGAAGAACCAGTTCCATTTGTTATCTTTTGAGTCTAGTTGTTTGTAGTAGGCGATTACAAATTGTATCTTTCAGCTTTATCTAGAAGCAATTGTAATAGGTACACAGTATTCAAGTTAGAGTTAACTTGAAGCTTGTCGCAATTAACTAGAGGCTAGTTTTCCACAAGGGGATTAGAGTTAGTCCTTAGGTTTACAAAAGAGTTTATTTTGTAAATGTTGTTTGGCTCATTGACATAGTGAAGAGTTTGGGAAAATCCTACTGGGAAGTAGGTCGTGGTTTTTTTCACCTTTTGAGCCAGGTGTTTTCCACGTAAAATTATTGTGTTCTTTTATTTCTGCATTTATTATTCCGCAAACTGTAGAAGGTGGAACACCTAGAAGAACCTGGTTCTTCTATAACGACAACACTCGAAAATTGGACACCACACAAATCACCCCCCTCTTGTGTAGTATTGACGTATAAAACATCAGAAGTGGTACTCACATTGCACAGTGATGTGCAGTTCTTTGTTGTGGCTAAACCCTTCAGGTGGTAGTTCGTCCTCGTGGAAAGTGATCTTATGACTCTCTAGCACTTGACCTACCATATTGGCCATTTCCCCACAGGTGATGTTATTCAGCACATATTCTTCGTTCAGCAATTTCATCAAAGTATTCTTATGCGTCTCTGAATTCTGCAATAATGAAAAAATGGATATCCAGGCTGGGGTTTTGTTCAACTGATCGATGACTGGGTATTCTTTGGCCTGCACCTTCCTCCAAAGATCGTTTGGGCTTGTCTCAATGATGGGAGGCCTGCTGGAAGCCTGCTTGCTAGATTCTGCCAAATGTTCAGACGTATAGACCCTACCGGTCCTTGTCATCCCCTGTGAAGCAACAGTTTCCTCTATCTTGACTTTACCTTTCCTTCTTGCCTCAGCCACTTAATCCCATGGTACAACATTAGTGTAAAAGGGTGGAGTGGTTGACTCTGCCACTGTGATTGGTGCAACTACTTTCACTTCAAATGGAGCAGGTGTCTCAACAGGTGGCATTACTTTGACCTCAAATGGCATAGGTACATCTGCGGGTGGTGCCGCTTCAAACTTGAATGGGACTGATGTAGCTACCTCAACATCTCCGAATGGCTGAATCTGTACTATGATGGGATTAAGAGTGACTGTTGGCTTCTTTGGATCATCACCTTCTATGATCAACCCGATCGACCCCTCTGGGTCCCAATCTTCTTCTATTTCGATCATGTTGATATCTCCACCCCTATGGTCTGGAAGCGGATTGTTGCGTACATTGGGAGTATCTTCCTTTGCTTGAATGATCTTGTTATCAATCAAAGATTGAATCTTATCTTTCAGTGAGCGGCATTCGTGAATTGTATGTCCCTTCATGCCGGAATGGTATGCACAGGTTTTATTTGGATTAACCCATTAATAGGGATTCTCAGGGTTTACAGCAGGGATAGGAGTGACATAACCAACAGCTTTCAGTCTGTCATATAGCTGGTCGATAGGCTCAGCATTGGTAGTGTATTGTTTGGGCGGCCTGCGGTCAAAATTGGGTCGAGGTCTTGGAAATTTTTGGCAAGCAGGGGGTGGATGGAAATGAGATGGTTGAGAGTTGTAGATATGGTAAACAGGAGCTGATTGGGAATATCTGGGAGAAGTAGGATGATATATAGGTGGTGGAGGTGATTGATTTATTGGTGGAGGTGCTGATTGATAGGTGGGTGGGGGTGTTTGGTATGTGAGTGGCGAAGTTCGGTATACCAACAGGGATTTGGGTCCATGTGCAACCATTACCGTTCCTGCATCTTTTTTCTTGGATATGCCACCAGACTGCAGGGCCTTGTTCATGGCATGCTTCAAAATTGGTGACCATTCCACTTTTAATCCCTTCTTCAATCCTCTCACCTATGTTGATGATGTCAGAGAATTTTTTGTTTTCAATCACCATCAACCGCTCATAATACCGCATGTCTTGTGCCCGGACAAAGAATTTGTTCATTTGTTCTTCATCTAGGGCAGGACTGACCTTATCTGCTTCAGATCTCTAGCGAGTAGCATACTCGCAAAAAGTTCTGTGGGCTTCTTCTTAAGATTCTGAATATAAAATACATCTGGAGCATTCTCTGTATTGAACCTGAACTGGTCCATGAAGTCTAATGCCATGTTCACCCAGCTTGACCACTTTTTAGGGTCTTAGTTGATGTACCAAGACAGAGCATCCCCTGTGAGTCTCCTCATGAATAGCTTCATACGAATCTTCTCATCTCTTCCCACTCCCACCAATTTATCACAATAGGTCCTCAGATGGACCTTAGGATCACATGTATCATCAAAAATGTCAAACTAAGGAGGTTTGTAACCCTCGGGTAGTTCGACATCGGGCTGTATGCAGAGGTTTTCATAGTCCAGCCCTTCAACTCCCTTGCTTCCTTCAACACCATGAACTCGGCTAGTCAGCTTCTTAAGTTCTTCATCCAAATTCTTGATAAGCAAATCCTTCTCACTGGATTCAAGTGTGTATGAAATGGGTTGGGTGGAGTGTGATAGAGTCTCCACGTAGATGGGGTTGTTGTGATGGCATGGCGCCTGGGTATAGAGGTGGTCACTTGTGAAGTTTTGTGGTTAAGGGACGATCAGCGGGGTGTTTCTCGGAGTGTGGCAAGTGTTGCATTGTGGTCGAATAGTTGGATTTTTTGGTAGAGTTGTGTGATGATGAGTTGTGGGAGGATTCTGTTTGTTTGGTGTGTTTTGAGGAGGTATGGGGTTTTAGGTGTTTAGATGATTGACGTATGGAATATTGAGTGAGAAGGATAGATTTGCCAAATTTCCAACAAGCTCAAGATCCCCTTGGAGCTTCAACAACCTTTGCTCGAGTTATGTCATAGCCTCATTCTGAACCTGAGTACCTTGACTTTCAATAGCTTATGTTCGTTCCACTGGCTTTGTGTTGTCTTTCCTAATATTGCTCGAATCTTCCATTTTGCATTTGTCTTTGCTTTTTCCCTTAGGTGGACTAGGAGGAGGAGAAGGCGGAGGGCCCATGGATCTTGTATAGTAAGATGATGATATCAGAATGCATGAACCAACCTTTGGGGAGGGGAATAATCAAAATAAATAAATCAAAAACAAAAAAGGTAGCCAAGTCAGTGAGGATCATGAGAAAATATTGCAGTATTTAAACACATAGTGCAGGAATATAAAGGCGTGTCCTAATTTGGAAACCTCATTGTGCCCGAGGTAGGCCTAGCGACAAATTGATTTGGGGAACTTAAATGTCAAAAATGCCTCATTTCATTAATGTAAAAATAGACGAATCCAAAACGACGCTAAAATAATAAGCAGGAAATAAAGTCACTAGTGGCCATTAGCCTTATTACATTGATAAAACAAAGAAAAGAAATCCTATCCTACTTGGTCCCAAAAGGACCTTCCCCATATTCGGCATCCTTGATCCCATCAAACAGGTTCCCTAACTCACGCAGTCCCAGTAGTAGGTATGCCCTATCCAGGTGTCCTCCTTCATTCCCCTTAGCTTTCTGACAGTCTTCAACCCTCTTGATGATCCTACTTTCCAGCTCCACTATGCCTCGCTCCAAGTATTCCATCTTCTTGTTGGAACGGATGGCCATGTCTTTCCATTCCTCGATCAACCTTTTGTTGGTTTCATGTATCTCTCGGTGCTCATTTTCAGACTCGTGAATCCTCTTGCGCAACTGATTGTACTTAACCTGAGCCTCGGCACTCTCATCTATGATTATGTGGCCTTGGATGATTCCTGGCCTGATTAATCCATCCAAATCGTCTTCTAACCACGCTGGATAGAAGGGTGCATATCCTGCGTGGTACCTGTCTGGTTTAATTGTATTCTTCTCCATTATGATTTTATAGTGACACATGTGTTGGGCTTGGCACTTGTAGGGAATGTCATCATCCTAAAAGTCAGCTCGGAAGTGGATCATCTTGTCGACCCTTGGTACAATTTGCTTTCTGCCTTCTTGTCTCATGACTCGGAGAGGAACGTAAGGATATATCCCCCTCAACCCAATTAGCACTAGTTTGGTGCATCTCTGGAACTGATGATGAATTAGTCCGTTGGGAACCACTCGAACATCCACTGTACCTGCTCATCATTGAGATTATCAAATAATTCTACCCACTCTTTGGCAGTCTCTGGTTGGGTGAACCTATCAGGAATATACGTCATCCTCTTGGGATGATGGAAGGCAATGTGATCGTTCCAAGCCCTTCGCAGAATTTCTTGGTGGCATTGGCCCTTTTGTAGATGTTCTAAGATCCACAGTTGTAGTAACAGATTGCAACCCTCGAAGTGTTTATCTCCCTTTTGATACCGTTCCAGAGCTCGGTAAATATCTGCTATGATCATTGGGACGATACTGAAGGCTTGCCCGTCAATTCCCTCCATCAAGGTCTTGGTTACCATGGCTAACCTAGTGTGAATCCTTTATTTGTTTGTTGGAAACACGATCAACCCCAGAAAGCAAACAATGAAGACAAATACCCTACGATGAATATGTACCAAAGATGTAATGGCAAATTCGTCATGGTGAGTACGGTACGATTTGTTGTGACCGTACCTTTCATATAAATACTCAAAAGGTATGTATGACTTATTCAAACATTATAACTCAGCATTCTTCTTCAGACCCATCATTTTTAGAAAACCCTTGCCTGTGTGGTTTTGAGGCACCAATAACCCAGGAGTTTCCCAGACTAACCCAGCTAATCCTCCAATTTCTTTCAGCAGTGGTGTCATCTCAATGTTCCCAAAGCGGAAGATGGCTCTTTCGCTATCCCAAAATACGGTGGCAGCCTCGATCAACATGTTGTTGGGTTGGATGTCTAGGAGAGACGGTAAGTTACCCAGGTATTTCTTGACAAGTTTCTTATCACTTGAGTGAAGATCCTCCCACCAGTTCAGGAGCATTGGAGGGATGTTGTTGACCATGCCGAATCTAGGGACTTCGTGCCTCATACCTCTGCAAGAAAAACATAGTTAGGACCTTACCCCTACCAGACTCGACTATTTATACATTTATGATTAGCATACAAGCATTTAATTTCCCAAATAAATGCACAGAGAGTGATGATGTCTGTTGGGATTATGAAAAACCCGGTGGACTTTGGACAAGGCTATCTTAAAGGGTTATCGTGCGGACAACACATTAACCCAGCTAGGTTTGACCATGATGCATGTACAGTATAATAGAGTAAGGTTTCTATGGGGTTTTAGACTGGTACCCTTGAGTGGACAACTCAAGGGGGAAGGGACGGAACGGTCGACTGTACCGCTGATCGACTAGTTTAATCGCAAATAAGCCTTTCCGAATTAAGGGGTGATATAAAATAGGAAGAGCGCAACCACTCATCAAGAGTTGCTATAGGATTTGTATTGGAACGAGTGGAGTATGATGTTGAGCATGATTATGCAACAATAAGCAATAAAGGCATATAGTCATGTATTTGCACGTTGTGAAAGCAGTGAATACAACAGTTGTAATTTAAAAACGATTACAAAGGGAAACAAGGAAAACATGTCAGTTTGCTTTTGAGAAAGATCGAATACTTGAAAGAAATAAGCAATTAATTGCACAAAAGGGAAGAGGTACAAATTCACAAAGCAGTTTGAAATGGTAAAAGCCTAAAATCCCCAGCAGAGTCGCCATGCTGTCGCGCCTCCTTTTTCCTTCTTCTTTCGGATCGATCAGGGATTTTGAAATTATTAGGATAACTCGTTTCCTTTTTGGGAAAGGGGTATATAAGGAAATGAAGAGTCATCACCTAACGCGTTAAGGTGCGTTAGGGCACCTACTAAGGGTCATTATAACACAGATTAGTTAACCAGGGATCGGGTAAGGGCTTGAAATTACTTCGAGGGGAAGGTGTTAGGCACCCTCAAAGTCCACAATTGTGGTTTCCGGCCAAACAACTTTGTGAATTTAGACAGGTAGCAAAATAAGCAATTAGAGTTTAAACAAGTAAAGGATTTTGAAGAGATTTGCAGTCTAAGCACACATATTTGCTAAAGTTTTAAAAGATTTTAAGTCTAAAGATTTATAGCCTATGCATATATACATAAGGAATAGGGGGTCCTAAGTTGTTTATCCTATAGAATCACATCGGCACAATGCCCGGTAATCACTCCTCAAACACGTGGCATTAGCGCACCGGTCATCATATCCATATCTACCATTTCCAACCCCTTAGCATTTATTTAAGAGAGTTTTATTTAACGACCTATATCGTGTTGTTACCCGTATGGTCCCAGAGGGATTTAGGACATCTACCTATAAGCAGTTCTAGACAGACCTCCTAAGTTTTAAAGGAGAAAATACTAAGGCGACTAGCAAGAACAAATTGGACTTCATCAAATAAGGCAGAAAGAAGCAATTAGAGGCTCAAGTTTACCTCCACAGATAGTGCACATAACCAGCACGACTCAAAGACAAACAAAGGCAGTATTATTAAGCAGGATCCTAAAACATGATGTCTAGATGAGTATCAGAACACATGAGATATGTAGATCTGTTTTATGATTTCAGAAGCAGGGCCCTATCAGTTTGCCTACTGATTTTTAAAGCATGTTAACCATTAAGCAGAAACACAAAAAGACAGTTTCCAGTTTTACAAAAGATTAATTACCTAAGGCTTGCCTAGGCATGGGGTAATGTACAATAGTTACCAGAGTTATGAGAGAGAGTTGTCATTTTGTCTAGCATGATGTTCTAAGTGTTACAAAATACAGGGTTATTGCCAATTTGGTTAAAACAGGGTGAGACTGTTTTGTATCCCTTTTCATGCATTAATAGTTTAACTAGGTGTGACTAAGTGAGTACAAACAAGATCCTAAAACATGGTATCTAATGCACATGCAGAATGATTCATATGTAGAGTTCCTAAAGCAGGATTTCTAAATGCACAGCATGATTTCAGGGTATGCAGAGTTCTTAAAGCAGGATTTCTAAATGCACAAAAGGTTACAGCATTGTTAAACATGATTTCAAAAATATGCATAAGTAACAGTTTATGTGAATGCCATTTATTAGACCAGAAATAGGATTTCTAAGTGATAATAAGAATGTCAAAACGAGATGCTGAAACAGTATACATGCAACCTAAAAGGATGGTATCTAATGCGTGACATGCTTTGTATGTATTGGTACTAAACATGGATTCTAGTGCTCATACAAAAATGTAAACCTAAAGCATGGTTTCTACCTTTTGACATAGATATCCTATAAATCTACCCTTCCCTTTTTCACTAGCCAGCTCCAATATTCATTTACAATAATTATTACAAACCAATAATGAATGAATTACATCAATAGATAAAGAAAATAATAAGTTCACTATAGGGAGCCTGCAAATAGGCCCAGATTTCAGAACCTCAACTGCTCAATTTTGTTTCATGGCCTTTCTCAATATTCGGGTGTGTCAGAGTTCCCTAAGGACCTCAAGGGATCCCGGGCAGTGCTCACACCCAGATTTCAAAACCATAATTGAGTAAATGTTTTGTGGAAGAGCCAGCTCTAATGCATTAGAGTTCAGAGGGATCTCATAGGGATCCCTAAGCAGTCACACATTAGAGGGGCAGAACTTAGGACCTAAGAGTAGAGTAGAGTGCTTGACATAGTTTGAAAAGATTTAGTAGGAAAATAGTATTGAAAGGAACTTGTTTGAAATAGTTTTGTAAAATCAGAGAGTTGTTCAGTAGGACAGCTTTTGAAAAGAGTTAGGCAATTAACAATCAGCAGGTCAGACATGGAACCAAATAGGTTCAGTAACACTTAAAGAACACATAACCAAAACAGGGAGAACCAAACCTACACACAGGGGTGATGGGGATTTGGGACACATAGAGCACATGTAGTGCACACATAGTTACAGAAGCATGAAAATTCCTACAGGGGTTTAGGGAACCAGTGGAGTAGCTAATGGTATCAGCATATCATGAATTTTAGAACCAACACAGGATCAGACAACTTAGGATAGTCAAACTACTTTGCAAAAAAGGTTCATGATAGAAATCAGAGAAAACATAAGTAAGGCAGGGTCACATGGAGGCATACTACAAAGGGGATTCATAAACAGGCTGGTCCTAAGAGGGGTTGGACATATTCAGAAGCATGCTAATTAAAACAGTAAAGTGGACATATTAGTTGCAGGTTGAACAACAAAAACACAGATAGAAACATATTAGAAACATGATAAACTGAAGCAGTAAAAGAAGCATATTGGTTAGGGACTTGAATTGAAATTAGAACATACCAGTAAAGAAGACAGTAAACACAAAAGTGGAAGATAGGAGAGCACAATAGTTAGCCCTGGCTTGCAGCCGGCTAACTTAGAATAATCACAGAAAGAGAGCAGAAAGTTTGAGTGTGAGAGAGAGAGATTATGAACCAAAGTGTTCGTCTTGTGTTAATGAAAGAGCAAGGTATATATAGTTTGAAACCAGGTAGCCAAATAAGGTAAAATCAAAGTTATGCAGCAATTATAGAACTAGTATCAATTACTGTAAGTACTCCCTTTAATTAAGGAGTTAAATTCAAACGGTAATAGACAGGTGACAAAATAAGGAAGGAAAATCGTATAAGGTTGAGTATAACAAATAAGCATTGTACAAGTATACAACATGTAATAGAGGCTAAGTTTGGCAGATTCTAATTAAGGAAGATGCTTAAGAATCAATTTGACAGCATGGTCGACCATAGAATAAGGTAAGAAAATATCTTAAAGGTTAAAATCAGTAGAGAATATCATAAAAGATCAGTGAAGGATCAATCACAAAGATTCAAAAAATAGAAAATAGTACTGATTTAGGAGAAATTAACACAAATTTATGAGAACAAGCGGAATAAGCACATAATAGGCAAAATCAGAAAACCTAATAAGCCAAAAATAGGTTAAAATCACACAAAATTAGGGACTCACATAGAGCATAGTACGAATTAATAGAATAAACAGGATATAGGAGGAAGAAGCAAAAAAAATCAGAAACACTGATGAACAAAAATAGGGTAAAATCACAGAAACTCATAAAGCTCATAAGAAACAAGCACATATACAAATTAAGCGAACATATTATCAAAGACAGACTCAGAATCAAAGATTGAACCCAAGAAACTTAGGGCTTTTAACATAATAACTCAGATAAAAAGAGAAAACCTAAGTAAACTTTTAAACATAATGAAAATCATATAAAAAATACTAAAATCAGAAGGAAAAGCCTTTTTTTGAAAAGGGGTCAAGAACCATAGTTTAAAGACGAAGAGTCATTTTAGAAGAAATAGCAGAAAACTTTATAAAAATATTAAAGATAACTCAGATAGACTCAGATCTTGTTACAGATCTAAGAAATCAAGAGTTAAAATCAGGGTTTCAGAGAAAGAACACAAAGAGAGAGAGAGAATCGACTTAGAACCCACAGGTTCTAGCCGGAGGTGGAAGGATCTTACTCGGACGCCAAGAATGGCCTGAGACAGTCATGAAAAATCCATGGGGTGAGTTGAACCGCCTCTGGTTCCTTTGAGGTCTCTAGGGTAGCAATAATTCCAGCGTGTGAGGGAGCCATGGGGCTGGGGATGGTGGTGAAACCACCATAGTTACCGGCGAGCAGGCCCGCGAGAGGTTTAGCAGAGAGAGAACTTGAGAGAGATGAGATATGAACGGCGGAGTGAACGAGAGAAATGAGAGGGGAAGGGGGGTAGTCTCTAGGGTTAAATTAGGTAAGAAGGGATCTGGACCGTTGATCAAAATTGATCAACGATCCAGATTAAACAAAAGATTTGGGCCGGGTAATTAATGGATGGGACCTAGGGGTATTTGGGCTATTTAATTGGGTTAGGGTTTTATTTAATTAGGCTAAAATTGAATTAAAATCAGGCCATTTGTTAAATACCCAATTAAATTAATTAAATAATTTATAAAAATAGCTAATAATTGTGAAAAAATGAATTTTATGCATAGAAAATAGTTTAAAATGTTTATTTAATATTTGAAAAATGCACATGGTTAATTTCTGGATAAAAAGTAGTATAAAATCATATTATTGGCTATAATTGTAAAGTTATTGTAATTATAGCCAAAAGGTGCCAATTTGGCTAATTATGAAATAATTTGGTCTTAATAAGACCAAAACTAAAAAATTAAATCAAGAGAATGTTTTGGAACCATTTGTGATGCAATTTTGTGATCATTTATTCGAAATAAAATGCAGAATAAATTAATAAAAATATAGGAAAATGGTGTAAAAATACCAATTGCTATTAATGCATGATTTTGAAGGTATATATGCAATTTAAAATATTTTTAGGAAAAATTGGGTATCAACAGGGGTTTGGACGGGTTTTTTGGTTTGGGCCTGGGTGTTAGGAGGGGGATTTGGGTTTAGGGAGATGGGGTAAATTAGGCTTGGGCAATGGCCCAATCTGGTTTTAGTCTTTAGACATTTAAGCTAATTAAATTAATTAAACCATTCTAATTAATAATAATTAGTCTTTGACTAATTTCATTAAATTATAAATTAGTTAATGAGTTAATTAAAAGTGAAACTATTAATTAACACTCATAATTATTTGAAGAACAAATTTTGGTAGATTTTTTAATAAAAAGGATTAAATTATGCAACTAATTATCAAAACCTAATTATGCCAAATAATAAAAGTTTTAAAAATGTTTTTGTTATTATTTATCACTTCATAAATTTTTAAAAGATGAACTATGCCCATGCAATGCAAATAATTCACAAATAAACACTGAAATTCAACAAAATCTATAAAATCAATGTTTTTATCAAATTTTGTAGGAGTATTTAGTAGGTGAAATATCACATGCTCACAGCTGCCCCTCTTTGCTCGGAAACACGAAGAATTTTCGGGCAAAGACAAAGTGAGTAGTTATTAACAACTTTTACCCGTTCAAATACTCCATGTGAAGCGCTTTTGAAAAGTTTGATTGAACCCTGCTTCAAAGGTTGCCTACATATCCTTGGCTATAAAGGAATCATGTCAGTGTAGTTTTGGAAGTTTTGGTAGCTGTGATTTCACTGCGGCTGTTGTTGCTGTTATCGTTGCTGAGCTCCTTATTACACCAAAGTAACAAAATAAAAAAGACTAACTAATCCTATCAGCTACTAGTTACAAGATCCCTATCTGTATACTCTAAGGCTTGGTCTTGAGTCTTGGCTTTTGCTGGCTCTGGACTGGATCTTGATGCTTGTTAGTTGCAAGTGCTGGCTTCATCTCTTCATTTTCTGGATCAAGGCAGAACGAATGACTCTAATCTCGTCTTGAGCAGTCCGCGTCTTTTCCACTTCTGTACTTTGGGTTAGGCCTTCCCTTTTTCTTTTAATCTGGATCGAAACTTCTTCTTTGGTCGTCTCGGATCCATTTTCCTAAATTGTAATCAGCGCAAAATCAAGAACAAACGAACGAAATTTTCTGCCCCAGTTTTCACTAGGAAGATTTCGTGAGTTATTGTAATAAAACTATATTACTTCATTATTAAAAGCAACGAAAGGTCGGGGATGGTGTACCCGGGGTGGTTGTAGACTAGGGAGTGTGTACCTTATGTCTAAGGTAAAATCGACTAGGGATTGGAGACCCTATGTCGGAAAGGATCGACAGGTTGTGTTGTCATCAGGAAAAGATCACCAGGTTATGCCGCTGTCGGGAGAAGATCAACAGGTTATGTTGTTGTCAGGAAAAGATCACCATGTTATACTGGCGTCTGGGGAAGGATCAACAGGTTTTGTTGTTGTCAAGAAGAAGATCACCAGGTTATGCTGGTGTCTGGAAAAGGTCAACATGTTATGTTGTTGCCGGTAAAAAACCACCAGGTTATGTTGGTGTAGTGAAAAGGTCAACAGGTCATGTTGTTTCCAGGAAAAGATCACCAGGTTATGTTGGTGTCGTGAAAAGGTCAATAAGTTATGTTGTTGCCAGGAAAATATCACCAGGTTATGACGGTGTCGTGAAAAGGTCAACAGGTTATGTTATTGCCAGGAAAAGATCACCAGGTTATGCTGGTGTCGGAAGAAGATCAACAGGTTATGTTGTTGTCAGGAAAGATCACCAGGTTATGCTAGCGTCTCGAAAAGGGTCAACAGGTTATGCGGTTGCCAGGAAAGAATACCGGGTTATGCTGGTGTCTGGAAAAGGGTCAACATGTTATGTTGTTTTCAGGAAAAGAGATTACCAGGTTATGCTAGTGTCTGGAAAAGGTCAACAGGTTATGCTGTCTCCAGGAAAGATCACCAAGTTATGCTGGTGTCGGAAGAAGATCAACAGGTTATGTTGTTGTCAAGGAAAGATCACCAGGTTATGCTAGCGTCTGCTAGGGATTGGGATCCTAAGTTGGAAAAATCATCGGGTTATGCCGGCATCAACTAGGGAGTGGGACCCTATGTTGGCATCAACTAAGGAATGGAATATCCTAGGTTGGAAAAGGTTTAGCTAGGGGTTGGGGCCCTATACTACTTTAGGTTTGAATTGTTTTCAACATCATTTATTCTTCTTCTCTCTTTTTTGATCTTCAGAGAACGAGTGATTGCGGGAAAGAATTTCTGGAGGAAACTTCCCTTTTGGAGTTGTCGCTGCAGAGCTCCTTCTAGCCCTTGCGCAATTTCTTTTGGTTGCACCTGCTTCTTGCAAGGTTGCTTTCGAGTTGCACATGTTTCCTATTTTCAAACAAAGAATAATTTGTTAGTTTGAAACGGCGGTTGGTTTTGCGGTCTTGATTATTTCAACCTCTTGATCTCGGCCCCTTTGAGGAAGATCTTAACCGATTGCTTGCTTGTTGGGGATTGGGTGTCATTTCTAAACCCGGGGACCCTGGCTTTCCAGATTTTACCATGGCAATCGGTCACGTGGGACCCAACATTTTGACTTTATTCTACCTTTGTAGGCCTTTCTCTGGATTTTCTTTTGAATTTCCGTAGTATCAGGGGAATCTTGTCTCCTCAAATTCTGTTTTAACGGTTAGTTGCGTTTAACCTTTACGACTTTGTTTCGCCTTTATTGTCCTTTTAGTTCTGACTCTTACCTCCAATTTCAACTTTAGAGCATTTGGAGTACTTCGGCTTTCAAACTCTACCTAGATAGTTAGCCACGTGGGACTCAACCTTTCCACTTTATTTGCCTTTATAGGCACTTCAATTTGATTTTTTCCTTTCAAGGGTTTTGAGTTTGAAGCATCGGCCGTTACGGCTAGTCAAGATCGACTTGATGCTCGTGACGAGGTGATGAGACTGGGTGCCTTTTGCATATTAGCCCGTGTCAAATGAGGGCCTTGTAAATCAGTTTTGCCATCCTTTTCTTTGTCTTACTTTTAAGAATAGAGTTAGACAAAAAGGGATTGAAAGAAAATAAACAAATTTATGGAGACAATGAATTTAGACAAGAAATGTCCCTCTCGGGGAAAGGAAAGAAAGACTTATCTAGAGTGTATGCGGCCTTCAATGAACATGACATGCTTCTTGGACTGGATGCCCGATCTGCGGAAGCCATCTGACCCTCAAAAATTCATCACAACTATTATCCTGAGATCGAGAAACCTTGTCCCGAACTGTATCCATGTCAGTGACCCATTATCCTTTTCGATCAGGGGCGCCCTTTGCGGGTTTTCGCCAACTAACCTCTCTCATTTCTCTTCTCATCATCACCTTGTAGTGCTCTTTGTGAGTTTTCACTAACAAGACTCTCTCATTTTCAATTTCTCTGCTTACCGTCGCCTCACGGTGCCCGTGTGGGTTTTCACCGATAAGACTCTCTCATTTTAATTTCTCTTCTTACTGTCACCTCACGGTGCCCGTGCGGGTTTTCACCGATAAGACTCTGCCATTTTAATTTCTCTCATTTTCTTGTATCAAATCCAAAAATTGTATCCTCCAATTTAAACATCTTCACCGATTGATCGGAATGACTTGAACAGGGTTTTGGGGAAAAGAATTTGTATTGAAGTACAACTTTGGAACCTTTCAGGCGAAAACATCGCCGAACATATCATGACATTTTCCCCAGCTTAAACTCTTGGGGAAAATGTGAATTTTATTTTGGTGTGACTGAACCCCAGAGAGAGGCTGCCTACGTATCCTTTCAGAATCAAGTCGAACGTAGTTCAAGGAAACTTTTGTTTTTGATTTTCTTTTGTTTTTTTGTTTTTTCTCTTTTTTTCCTATTTTTTTTTCTTTTTTTCTTTCTTTTTGTTGTTTTTTTTTCTTCAATAACACTTTCAGGTTCCAAAGAAAGGTAACCGGCTCAAAGGGTTGGCAAAATGGGTAATGGTGTTTGGGTAGCGAGAATGAAAGCCTTCATCATCCCAACCGGAGAACATTTAATGATATATGGAGGATCAAACATAGTACCTTTTGACTGCACCTGCGTTGACAGTTGTTTCGGGGACATTTTCTTTGATGTACCCCAAGTACAAATACACTCTTTTGGCAATACTCTTGTAGTAATGTATGGACCTTTCCAATATAAGCCAATTTTCCTTTTGTTGTTCCGATTCATTGTTTTATTTCCTTATCCTAACTTCATTTGCATTTTGATTCTTGATTCATTATTTCGAAGTCTGACAGCGTTTCAGGATCTTTTGATTGCACCTGTGTTGACAGTTGTTTCAGGGACATTTTCTTCGATGTACCCCAAGTACAAACACACTCTTTCGGCAGTACTCTTGTAGTAATGTATGGACCTTTCTGATCCGAACCAATTTTCCTTTGGTTGTTCCGATTCATTGTTTTATTTCCTTAACCTGACTTCATTTGCATTCTAATTCTTGATTCATTATTTCGAACTCTGACATCGTTTTAGGATATGGGCATGAAGTCCGCAAGCATGTCATGTTCTTGAAATCTGCATTTAATAGAACTAAAAGTTGAATAAGGAAAGAGACAAGATTAAGAAAAAAGGCATTCTTAAAAAAAGAAATATTAATTCCATTTAATTTTTTTTTCCTGAAGTTTAAAGATAGAAGGGTTTACATCAGAAAATAAGACAATAAAGTAAAACATCGAGATCACACCCTGAGATAATCCGGACGCAGAAAGGATAGCAAGACTAGCTACTGAGACTCCCATATGATGGGAGAACTTTCAGGCTTGGTGACCGTTTTTTGGCTTTTCTTCTGTCTTGGCAATGGTTGCAATGGCCTTCAGTGCCGGATCAAATTCTTCATTTTCACAAATCATTCCTACTGCTGGATCAGTGTGAGCCAACAAGGGATTGTTTATCATATTAGGGTCTTCTTCATCCCTACTATTGCTTGGACCTCGATGAGGTCTTCCATTGCTCTTTTAAGAGTCCAACAATCTTCAGTGTCATGCCCCACTGCTTCTGAGTGGTATTCACATCTAGCATCAGCTCGGTGCGAGGGGGACTCGGGGTTCGGCCGGTTTGGGGCCACTGGCTACAACAGACCTATCCTGACCAACTTTTGGAACAAGCTAGAGTAAGATTCACCTATTTGGGTTAATTGATTCCTTATGAAGGGCTCTCTTGGGCGAGGATTGTATTGGGGAACATTTGGTTTGGTATTATATGGAGCTTGGTAAGGATGGGCATTTCTGAGAAGTGGAGCTCTGTTTTGGGTATAATTTTGTGGCCGTGTGTAAGTTATGTTCATCACTGCATAGCAAGGCGGTTCCACGGCATATGCAGCGTCATCTTGATAGGGATAAAGGTGTTGTGGGACTTTTAGGAAGCATATATGATTCGTTGAATGCCCTGCGGGCCCCCTTCGAGCTCGAATCCATCATCGCTCCCTCTTCTATCCCGTTTCTGCTTATCAAACCAATCAAACCATTTTGAACGGTCTGTGATGCAGGCTTAAAAATAGCTTGATTCAAAATTCGGCACGGGCCAAACGATTTTTGACCATCTCCCCAATTTTGATAGCTTCAGCGAACGGTCTACCCATAGCAGACATCATGTTCTGGAAGTAGTCCGCCTCTTGGGCCTGTAGGAAGACTGTAACCATTTTAGTTTCGTCCAATAGAGGCTTTACCCGGGCGGCTTGCTCGCGCCATTTGACAGCATATTCACGAAAGCTTTCCGCGGTTTTCTTTTTCAAATTAGACAAAGAGTTCCTGTCGGGAGCGATGTCCACATTATACTAGAACTGGCGGATGAAGTCTCGGGCCAAATCGTCCCACACATGCCAATGGGTAATTTCTTGATCCATATACCATTCAGAAGCGATCCCGGTGAGGCTTTCTCCAAAGTAGGCCATTAGCAACTCTTCTTTTCCACCAGCACCCCTCAGTTGGTTACAATATCGTTTCAAGTGAGCGATCGGGTCTCCGTGCCCGTCATATTTTTCAAACTTTGGTGTCTTGAAACCAACCGGGAGGTGAACATGTGGAAACATGCATAAATCGGAGTACGAGACACTCTTCTGACCACTCAAACCCTGCATGTTTTTTAAGCTTTGCTCTAGGTTTCTCATCTTCCGAGCCATTTCTTCCTGTTCGGGGTTTCTCATTGTTCTTTCCCGACCCATAAGAGACTCATATTGCGAAGGGTAAGAGTTTGGTGTAACATGAGCTGTGTCTAGCTTAAATTGTGGGCCTTGAGAAGTGAAGTATGAAAGCTCGAAGCATGTCCTAGGCACTGTTGGTTGTGCCGGGGTGGAGACTGGTGGTGCGGTGGACATTGTTTGCGGTGCCCTTGAATCCCGCGCCTGGGGGTGAACCGCAGAAGGCATTACGGAGCCATTAGACGGCATTAGAGGGTGCCCACATAGAATGAGTGGGTTGGGCACAAGGATGTTGATAAACCCACCTGAACTTAGGATCAATTCAGGAAAACCAGGGATTACGCTTGGCGGTTCCCTACCATTAGATCAAGCGTCCCACATCTCCAACATGCGGAGACGCAGCATTCTATTTTCTTCAGCAGTTGCTGATTCTGGGTGTAGAATAGTTGCCGGGCTATCCACAGGACCAATGATTGGTAGATTGCTTGTGGAGGCCATCTGTGCCTTTGGATCTTGTGAAGGACGGGAAACCAGTGTTGATACCAAATTTTTCCTCAAACTATTTTTTAACTTGCATATATACCTTCAAAAGCAAGTTTCATAACAATTGGTATTTTTCCATAATTTTCTCATATTTTTATTAATTTTTTTCTAATTTATCCAATATTTTTATCTCTAACAATTAATTATAAATGGCATTACAAATGATTTCTTGACTTAATATATTATTTTTTGGTCTTATTAAGATCAAATTATTTCACAAATTTGGTGAAATTGGTACTTTTGGCTATAATTTTGCAATTATAATCTAACCATATGTTTTATGCTATTGATATCTAATAGTTAGTCATTTATATTTTTAATTACTGATTAATTATTTTAATTTAATTTATTAATCATCAATCTCATTTTTCTAATTATCATTTTAGTTTTAATTAATTTTAGTTGAGTATTTAACAGCTAGCCATTTTTTATTTAAATTCTAGCCCTAATTAAATCTGATCCCTACCTAATTTGACCAGCCCAATACCCAATTGAATAACCCAAAAGGCCCCAGGCCCAATACCTTATCACACCCGACCCAATTCTTATTAAATCCTGGCCGTTAATCAATTTTGATCAACAGCCCAGATTAAAAACTTACCTAAATTAGACCTAAAGACTACCCCCTCCCTTTCCCTCATTCACTCCTGACACTCGTCTCTCTACTCTCTCTCTCTATCTCCCTGATTCTCTCTAGAGACTTCTCGTCTCTTCATCTCCGATGGAGCCCGTTCACCTCCTCCGGCAACCTCCCCTGCCGGAAACAATGGTCTCTCATCATTTCTCGACCTTTGCTACACCGAGTATCACCACCTTGAGGCCCTCAGAGGAACCAGAAGGCGGTTCACTCACCCCATGGGTTCTCATGCCATTTCCGGCCACCTCCGGCCGTCTGAGTAAGATATGTGACCTCTCCGACTAACGCTGGTGAAACTTCAAGGTTTTTCCCATTTTTTCTATGGGTCCTCTGAAACCCTAAAAGCTTAAGATTTTCCGATTTCTTCTAGATCTGTTACAGATCTATGTGTGTTATGAGTTTATTGTTTTTTTCCCTAAAGGTTTCCCTCGATTTCTCTAAAATAACTCTTCATCTTCAAACTACGGTTTCAAACCCCTTTTTCAAAAACGATTTCTTTTCATATTTTAAGTATTATTGTGTGACTTTCGTTATGTTTAATCTTTCCCCTTCATGTCTGAGTTATTTTGTTAAAAACCCCTAAAGTCTTAGCTTTAACCCATGGCTCTGAGTTTTGTTCTATTGTGTTCACTTTGTTCTCTTGATTATTCTGTGATTTCGTGATGTTTTACCCATATTGCTTGTTAGGGTTTCTGGCTGATATTACCATGATTAATATGTGATTCATCTTCATTCTTTGTTTAGCGATACCTCTAAACCTTTACCTTTCATGCTTGTATTATGCTTATTCAGTGATTCATGTCATTGTTTCACGTAAACCCCTAATTCCGTGTGATTTTACTCTGTTTCAATCACTAGGGTTTCTGATTTTTCTCCTATCATGTGTTTACTCTGTATAATCTATGTTGATTCTTAAATCAGTACTACTCCTATTTTGAATCCCTAAATTCTTGTGATTGATTTCCTTTAATTGATTTCCTGTGACAATCTTTACGACTATCAGTTATTTCTTACCTTAATTACTATCAATTTATTCCTACAGTAGTTCTTTAATGAACGTGCCCCCATTCTGTGCTTACTATATACGAAATCTTTCCTTATTTGCTATACATGATTCCTTTCCTTACTTGTAAACCTTTTCTTACCGTTTGAAGAGTTAACTCCCTTAATTAAGGAAGTACTCATACTACTCTGATACTGATTGATTATGAATCCCTTTGATTACTGCTTGACTTTGATTTACACCTTATTTACTAATGTTTTCAAAGCTATACATACCCCGGCCTCTTATTTTTCAATGGACAGACATAGACTAATCTGTGCACTCTCTTACACAACTAAACTTGCCCTCTCTCTCTCTCTCTTTCTGTGCTACTTGTTACAGATCCTAATTAGCCGGCTACAAGCCAAGGCTAATTATTGTGCATCTCTTAACCTCTACTTTGGTGTTACTGTTCTCTCTCTTATACTGGTATGTTCTGATTTAAGCTTCAGTCGTCAAACCAATATGTTTCTATTACTAGTTCAATTCCTTGTATTTTCAATATGCTCATACTCATGATTTTGCTTTTCAAAATTGCAACTAGAGTTCTGAATCCTTCTACATGTTTAGTTTCACCTTATTTGTGTATGAATTTCCTCTACAAGTTTAGTTTCACTTACTCACAAATGACCAATGTGTCTCTCTACACTTAGCATCTGCTCCTTATGTGAATCTCCATGTTGGTGACTAATATATTAGTGCAATCATGATATCAGTTGTTTGGTTGATATGTTAATCTAATTTGACACTTTGTTGTACCCCTGATCTCCCCTGAACCCTTAGGAACTCTTAGATTGTATGACCATGCATGCTTCTGCCTACCTCACAGGTTCTGCATTGGTTCCTCAAACCCTCTCACCCATGTTTGTGATTGTGAGACCACCCTGGGTCTTTTATGTGATACTAGCTTTACTTTGTTTGAAATTGATGTTTTCCCCAAAAAAAACTATTTTCATCAGTTAAAACCTTGGTTATGAAAAACTATTTTCGTTAAGTCTCTCTCTTTCTCTCAAAATTGTTTCTTACTCAAGCTCCTCAGTACCATGAGCGCTTTCACTATACTCTTAGATATTAGGTTTTGTCCCTCTCGTGTGAGAATTTCTTTGGGACCTTTGAGCTCCCTCTGAACTTTGACACACAAGAGCTGGCCCTTCCTCACTGCACTTACTCCATCTTGGCTATGAAATCTGGGTGTGAGCACTGCCCGGGATCTTCTGAGGTCCTTAGGGAACTCTGACACACCCGGATTATGAAAGGTTGCGAAATATCATATGGCATTGAGGACCTGGAGACTTGGGCCTATTATGAAGGCTTCCTATAGTTAACTTCTTCTTTTTCTTTTGGTTATGTAATTCATATTCGAAAGCTTGTAATAATTATTTGTAAAGAATAATCTTGGGGTTACTGTTATAAGCTCCTACATACTTGTTCTACCATGCACACCTAGAAATCTTGTCTTAGGATAAACAACCTAATGAGCATCTCATCTTCGCATATTCTGAAAGTCATGTTTAACGCTGTATAGAAAGCCTGTTTAGGATTCTGCCTCATTCTGAATCCCTACTTGTGCATTAGATATCATGTTTCAGGATTTTTATGCTCGCCTAAGTGCACCTGGTTTAACTATTTAATGCATAAAAATGGTACTAAAAACCTCGTTTGGTTTTCTAAATAACTGGTAATAATTCTATGTTCTGAACACCTAGAACAGCATGTTTAGGTGATCTAATCTCAAACAGTTTTCTTTTTCTCACTTCTAAAATTGGTATAATGTCTTGCGCAAGCCTTAGGTGATCAAACTGTTAAAAACTGGAAATCCGCTCCTTTGTATATGATGCCTAATACTCAACAGGTTCTAACTCAGTAGGCAAACTAATTAGGATTCCTTCTAAGTCATAAGATAAGTCTGAATATCTGCATACATTCTGAAAAACACCTAGACATCATGCTTTAGGGTTTTAATTAACAATACTGCCCTCAATTTGTGTATGAGACATGTTGTTTATGTGCAATGTGTGAGGAGGCATATGTGAGCCCTTTTTTTTGTTTTCCATGCTCCCTTTTTATCTGCAGTCCTACTTGTTTGTTATATGTCACCCTAGTATTTTACCTTTAAAACTTGAGGGTCAACTTAGAAACCTCTCTTTTAGGATAGTAGTCCTAACTTCCTCCGGGACTGATAGGAAGGGACGGGTAGCAGCATGCAATAGAGTTCGTGACCAACACGCGCTTTAGTTACCTTCACGGGGTGGGAAAGGGTAGAATATGGATATGATGACCGGTGCGCTAATACCACGTGTAGCCCCTCTTTGCGAAGTGTCATAACGGGTACTGCATTGATGTGATCCATATTATAAACCTAGGATATCCTTTGGCTCTCACATGATTAGATTTTAACGCTTTTCGAAACTTCTTTTCATTAATTGTTTTCAAACCTCTATGTGTACTTAGGCTTAAATCCCCTCCTATTTGAAGCCCTTACTTGTTTGTTTGCCAAAGTCGTAGAAATTCACAAATTTGTTTGGCCGGGAACCACACTTTTGGATCCTAAGGGGTGCCTAACACCTTCCCCTTAGAATACTTTCAAGCCCTTACCCTATCTCTGGTTAACAACGTAGTTGTAAATGAACCCCTTTGGTGTCCTAACGCACCTTTAAAAAAATCGTTAGGTGGAGAATCTCAAAAACACAAACCCCTTTCCCAAAAGGAAAGAGTTGTCTTAACCAAAAAATGTCATAAACCCGATCTTCGCGAGGAAAAAGGGGGCGCGACAACATGGCTACTCTGCTGGAGACTATAGGTTTTTACCATTACAAACCGCTTCGTGAATTTGTCTGAGTACACTTTGTTTGATATTTGCACCCTTTCCTTTTCTCCCCTTTTATGTACAATTAATTGTTTATCTCTTTCAAGCATTTATTTCTTCCACAAGACTGACATGTTCCTTTGTTTTCCTTGTAACCGCTTTAAATTATAACTGTTGTATTTACCGTTTTCTTAACATGCAAATACATGACAACCTGCTTTTAAGGATTATTATTGCATAATCATGCTCAACATTCATACTCCACTCGTGCCAAACAAATACTATAGCAATGCTTGATGAGTGGTTTCGCTCTTCCTATAGTATTACCCTCTAAATTCGGAAAGGCTTATTTGCGGTAAAACTAGTCGATCAACAGTGCAGTCGACGGTTTCGTGCCTTTCCCCCTTGAGTTGTCTGCTTAAGGGTACCAGTATAAAACCCCATAGAAACCTTACTCTGTTATACTGTTGCATGCATCATAGTCAAACCTAGTCGAGCTAAAGTGTTGTCCGCATGATAGCTTTTAAGAAACCCTTGTCCAAAGTCCACTGGGTTTTCTAAACCCAAAACGGACGTCATCACATTATGTGCATTTATTTGGAGAACTAAATGCTTCATGCTAATTGTTGATATTAAATAGTCGAGTCCGGTGGGGGTAAGGGCCTAACCTTATTTTCTTTGCAGAAATATGAGGCACGAAGTCCTCAGATTCGTCATGGTCTCCAATATCCACCCAAGATTGCTGAGTTGGTGGGAAGACATGCACTTTAGTGACAAGACTCTCGTCAGAAAATACTTGGGCAATCTACCATCTCTCCTAGAAATCCAGCCTAACAACATGATAATAGAGGTTGTTACCCTGTTCTGGGACTGTGAAAGGACCGTGTTCCGCTTTGGGGACATCAAAATGACGCCTTTGCTGGAGGAAATATGAGGACTGGCTAGCCTAGTGTGGGAAACCTCGGGATTGCTAATGCCTGAGAACCGCACAGGCAAAGGCTTCCTTAAAATGATGGGTTTGAAAAAGAATGCAGAACTGGTATGCTTAAAGGAATTGTACATCCTTTTTGACTATTTGTACGAAAGGTACGGTCACAGCAAATCATACCGTACCTACCATGATGAGCTTTCTATCACATCCTTGGGACACATCCATCATAGAGTATTCGTCTTCATGTCTTGCTTCCTGGGTCTAATCGTGTTTCCAATGAAGAAAGAGAGAATCCATACTAGGCTGGCTATGGTAACCAAGACCCTAATGGAGGGGATTGGTGGGAAAAACTTAAGCATTGTGCCCATGATCATTGCAGACATATATCGAGCCTTGGAAAAGTGTCAACAAGGAGCGAGACACTTCGAAGGTTGCAATCTACTACTTCAGCTTTGGCTCATGGAACATCTCCAAAAGGGCGAATACCGACAAGAAATTCATCGAAGGGTCTGGGATGACCACATTGCCTTTCACCATCCAAAGCGAATGAATTACATCCCCGACATGTTCGCTCAGCCTGAGAATGCCAAAGGATGGGTTAAGCTCTTTGATAGTCTGACCGAAGAACAGGTCCAATGGATGTTTGAGTGGTTTCCGACAGAGGAGTTCATCGCCCGTTCCCGAGATGCACCATTCCTGATACTGATTGGCCTAAGGGGAACATACCCTTACGTCCCTCTTCGAGTTATGAGGCAAGCGGGTAGGAAGCAAATCATACCCAGGGTCGACAAGATGGGCCATTTCCGAGCAGACCTTCAAAATGATGATAATCCTCACAAGTGCCAAGCCCAGCACATGTGGCACTGCAAGATTGTACTAGAGAAGGACACCATCGAGCCGGACAGATATCATGATGGTTGCAACCCTTTCTATTCTAGTTGGTTGGAAGATAATTGGAATGATCAGAGCAAGCCAGGGTACGTCTGAGGCCACAGGGTTATAGATGAAAGGGTTGAAGCGCAAGTCAAGTTCAACCAGCTGCGCAAAAGGATCCGTGAATGTGAGGATGAGCACCATGAAATACATGAGTCTAACAAGAAGCTGATCGAGGAGTGGAAGGACATGGCTATCAACACCAACAAGAGGTTAGGATACTTAGAACGAGGTATAGTCGAGCTGGAGGAGAAATTCATCAAAAGGGTCGAAGACTGTCAAAAGGTTGAGGGGAACGAAGGCGAACATCTAGACAGAGCATACCTATTGTTGGGACTTCACGAGTTGGGGAAGCTGTTCGAGGGGAGCAAGAATGCCGAGTCTGGGGAAGGTTCTTCTGGGACCAAGTAGATAGGAATGTCTTTCTTTTCTTTAACAATGTAATAAGGCCAATGTGACCTTTATTTCCTGTTTACTTAGTGTCGTTTTGGGATTTGTCTATTTTCTTATCAATAAAACGAGGCATTTAGCATTTTAAGTTCTCCAAATAAACTTTTCGCTAGGCCTACCTCGGGCACAAAGAGGTTCCCAAATTAGGACACGTTTTACATTCCCGCACTATGTGTTTAAATACTGTAATGTTTTTCATAATCCTCACTGACTTGGATACCTTTTGTTTTTGTTTCTTTGTTTTCTTTATTATTCCCCTCCCCAAAGGTTAGTTCATGCACTCTGGCATTATCAGCTTATCGCACAAGATCCAAGGGCCCTCCACCTACTCCTCCTCCTAGTCCTCCTAAAGACAAGAACAAAGGCAAGAGTAAGATGGAAGAATCCAGCAATGCTAGGCAGGAGAACATGGTTGAATAGGTAGAGGCCACTGATGGCTAGGGTATTCGGGTCCTAAACAAGAACATGTCACCACTTGAACAGAAATTGCTGAAATTTCAAGAAGAACTTGATCAGGTTCGAAATCTGGCCAACCTGTCATTTTCCCTCAACGTCCCACACTCCCCAAACGCTCAAAACCCTACACCTACACAAAATATTCCGAGACAACAGAATCATCCTGCACCTCACCATCACGCCACTCCGCCAAATAACCAAACTCTCCCGATACAATGTAATACTTGACACACCTCAAACAACACTCCACTACTTATTCCAGAACCCCACAAAGAACCATTTCCACGCCTATAACAATCCCATCTACGTGGAAACCATGCCACACTCCACTCCACCTATCCCACACACGTCCGAGTTTGATGAAAAGGACCTGTTCATCAAGAACTTGGCCGAGGAACTTAGGAAGCTGACCAACCGGGTTCAAGGTGTCAAGGGAATCAAGGGAGTCGAAGGGCTGAATTATGAAGACCTCTGCATACAACCTGATGTCAAACGGCCCGAGGGGTACACACCTCCAAAGTTTGAAATGTTTGACGGTATTGGTGATCCGAGGGTCCATCTAAGGACCTATTGTGACAAGATGATTGGCATAAGAAATGATGAAAGGATCCGCATGAAGCTATTCATGAGGAGTTTGAAGGGAGATGCATTGTCTTGGTACATCATCCAGGATCCCAAGAAGTGGTCAAGCGAGGTAGGCATGGCATCTGACTTTATGGACAGATTCAGATTCAATATAGAGAATGCATCAGACGTGTTCTATATTCAGAATTTGAAGAAGAAGCCCACAGAGACATTTTGCGAGTATGCTACCCGCTGGAAGTCCGAGGCTGCTAAGGTCAGACCCGCCTTAGAAGAGGAGCAGATGAACAAGTTCTTTGTTCGAGCCCAGGACCCGCAGTACTATGAACGATTGATGATGATTGAGAACCACAAGTTCTCCGACATTATCAAATTAGGTGAACGGATTGAAGAAGGTATCAAGAGTGGTATGGTCACATATTTTGAAGCCTTGCAAGCTACAAACAAGGCTTTGCAGTCCGACGGTGTGTCCAAAAAAAGGGACGTGGGAGCCGTGATGGTTGCACAAAGAGACAAATCCCCACTCAAATACCAAACTTACCCAACACCTCCACTCACATACCAACCAACCACAAATTACCAAGCACCCTCACCTTCATACCAAGCTCCACCACTCGCTTACCAAGCTCCACCACCCACATATCAACCTACTTCACCCAGATACTCACAACCTCCTCCTGTCTACCACACTTATAATTCTCAACCATCCCATTATCAATCACCCCCTACACGTCAAAACTTCCCTAGACCTCGTCCTAATTTTGATCGCAGACTTCCAAAACAATACATCGCCATAGCTGAACCCATCGACCAACTGTATGAGAAGCTCAAAGTTGTTGGTTATGTCACCCCCATCCCCGTTGTAACCTCTGAGAATCCTTATCAGTGGGTTAACCCAAACAAAACCTGTGCATACCATTCCGGCATGAAGGGGAACACCATCGACGAATGCCTCTCTTTGAAAGACAAGATACAGTCCCTGATTGATAACAAGATCATTGTGGCAAAAGATCCCGTTCCGAACGTCCGAAACAATCCTTTGCCAGACCATAAGGGTGGAGGTATCCACATGATTGAAATAGAAGATGATTGGGATCCTGAAGGATCAATCGGGTTGATCACAAAAGGCGATGACCCAAAGAAACTGGCAGTCACCCTCAACCCGATCATAGTCCAGATTCAACCGTCTGAGGATGCTGAGGTAAATATGTCCATACCTCTTGAGTTTGAAGTAGCTTCACCCGCAAAGACATCAGTACCGATTGAGGTTGAATTCGTGTCTCCGGCAAACGCACCAGCACCATTTGAGGTTGCAACCTTGCCACCCAGGCACATATTTCATTTGAAGTAAGGATAGCTGCACCAATCTCAGTGGCGATGTCAGCCATGCCACCCTTCTATACAGATGCTATACCTTGGGACAATACAACCGAGGCGGGAAAAAAAGGCAAGGTCAAGACTGAAGAAGCTGTCGCAGCACAGGGTATGACAAGAACTGGTAGAGTCTATACCCCTGAACATCTGGCTGAATCCAGCAGGCAGGCTTCCAATCGTCCTCCCCTTATTGAGACAGGTCCAGACGAACTTTGGAGGAAAGTACAGGCCAAGGAATACTCGGTCATGGACCAATTGAACAAGACACCAGCACAAATATCCATTCTTTCTTTGGTGCAAAATTCTAAGACTCACAGGAGTGCTTTGTTGAAGGTGTTGAACGAAGCATATGTGCCGAACAATATCACCAGCGGGGAAATGGCCAATATGGTGGGCCAAGTGTTGGAAAGTCACAAGATCACTTTCCATGAGGATGAGTTGCCACCTGAGGGGCTAGGCCATAACAAAGCACTGCA
The DNA here is from genome assembly GCA_005239495.1 of Nicotiana undulata. Lineage (NCBI taxonomy): Eukaryota > Viridiplantae > Streptophyta > Magnoliopsida > Solanales > Solanaceae > Nicotiana > Nicotiana undulata. The sequence goes on from ML294227.1 coordinate 46,129, forward strand.
CATCAATGTGCAATGCAAAGATTATTTCATCACCAGGATCCTGATCGATGGGGGATCCAGCCTTAAAATTTGTCCGCTGATAACGCTCAAGAAATTGGGTAAAGGACTGCATGAGATAAAGGATGGAGCAATTAATGTGAAAGCTTTCGACGGCTCTCAGAGATCCAACATTGGTGAGATCAGTCTATGTATGCATATGGGACCGACTTGGTTCGAGGTGGACTTCCAAGTGATAGATGTTCCAGCGTCCTACAATCTGTTATTGGGACGACCTTATATCCATGCTGTTGGGGCCGTAACATCAACGCTACATCAGGCGGTGAAGTTCGAATGGAACCACCAAGAGGTAATCATTCATGGCGATGGTAGCAACCCTATTTACAGTCGCCAGACTATCCCAGTGATTGAAGGAAGAAGGAAGCTGGGTGGAGAAACTTACCACCACATTGAACGGGTCAATGCTATCGACAAATACAAATGGTGGGATAGAAAAATCGAGAGTATACTAAGCTAGAGTGGGTACGAGCCTAGCAAAGGGCTCGGCAAGAACCTCCAAGGGATCTCCAAACCCATAAAACTCAAGAATCATGGTACTACCTTTAGTTTGGGATATGAGTACACCTGGCAGGAATTCAACAACTAGTCGCCACCTTGGCGCGGTCCTTATTACCCTTTGGAGCAGCCAATACCGCATCTGGAGTAGACCTTTCAGCAGGCCGACATTATCTATGGATCAGACGAAGAAGAAGCACTTGCAGCAATGAGGAATTTGTTTCTAGAGGACAGTGATATGGACTGTTGTGTCATTCTCGAGGAGGAGGGGGAGGAAGGCCCTTCTATACAGGCGGTGAGCAGAGGGACATACCTCAAGAATTGGACTATCAGGACGACCAAAGCCCGACGAGCCTCGGGGTAGCAAGGCTAAAACAAGCATTGCTCACTGTTTTATTTACTAAAATGATCTTTCCTTTTCGCATTTTTCAATTCCTGCAATAAGATCCTCAATGTTCAAAACAATTATCCAATTTATCAAAAGCATTTTTCTATTTTTTCTTATGAATCAAATATTCATTGCTATTGTTTTCTCTTATTACTTTATCTATACAGCATTACTATTACTTGTCTTGATGAACCAATGACTGTGACATGCAACGAGACAACACAACAAACAGACATTGATTCAGAGGAAGATGATATACCCGGCGAGATTGTCAAAGAAGTTGAAAACTTTGAGAACAGACCTAAGTCCAACTTGGACGAGACTGAATTTATCAACCTGGGAGATTCGGAAAACGTCAAGGAAACACGGATCATCATTCATTTGTCACCGTCAAAAAAGAAAGAATACACAGAGTTTCTGAAGAAGTATGAGGATATATTCTCCTGGTCATACGATGACATGACTGGTCTGAGTACATCAATTGTTGCTCACAAATTACCGACTAATCCAATGTGCCCACCGGTGAAACAAAAGCTCAGAAAGTTCAAGCCTGATATGAGTTTGAAAATCAAGGAAGAAGTCACCAAGCAGATCAACGCCAAGGTTCTCAGGGTAGTCGAGTATCCGACATGGTTAGCTAACATCGTTCCAGTACCGAAGAAAAATGGGAGGGTCAGAGTCTGTGTCGAATACTGGGATCTCAACCGGGCCAGTCCGAAAGACGACTTCCCCTTGCCAAATATACACATCCTGATTGATAACTGCGCCAAGCATGAGCTACAATCATTCGTGGATTGCTTCATTGGTTATCATTAGATCTGGATGGATGAAGAAGATGCTGAGAAAATGGCTTTCATTACGCCGTGGGTAGTATACTATTATAAGATGATGTCGTTCGGACTAAAGAATGCAGGGGCCACCTATATGAGGGCTATGACCACTATTTTTCACGATATGATACACAAGGAGATTGAGGTATATGTGGATGATGTTATTTATTAAATCCAAGAATTCCACTGATCACATAGCAGACTTGAGGAAGTTTTTCAATAGGTTGCGGAAATACAATCTGAAGCTGAATCCCGCGAAATGTGCATTCGGGGTTCCTGCCGGTAAGATGCTCGGGTTCATTGTCAACCGTCGAGGGATAGAGCTGGATCCGTCAAAGGTCAAAGCCATTCAAGAATTACCACCGCCGAGTAACAAGAAAGATGTGATGAATTTCTTGGGACGACTTAACTACATCAGCCGGTTCATAGCACAATCTACAGTTATATGTGAGCCGATCTTCAAGATGCTGAAGAAAGATGCCGCAACTAAATGAACCGAGGATTGTCAAAAAGCCTTCGACAGAATTAAGGAATACTTGTCAAAACCACCAGTCCTAGTACCACCTGAGCCAGGTAGACCGTTACTACTCTACCTTGCAGTGTTAGATGGAGCTTTCGGCTGCGTTCTGGGGAAGCACGATGAAACAGGAAGGAAGGAGCAAGCTATTTATTATCTCAGCAAGAAGTTCACTCTGTACGAGGCCCGATATTCTCTATTGGAACGCACTTGTTGCGCTTTGACTTGGGTAGCTCAGAAGTTGAGGCATTACTTTTGTGCCTACACCACATATGTCATATCGAGGATGGATACCTTAAAATACATCTTTCAAAAGCCCATGCTTACTGGCAAGTTGGCCAAGTGGCAAATCCTGCTGAGTGAGTTCAACATTGTCTATGTGACTCAGAAAGCAGTCAAGGGACAGGCACTGGCAGACCATCTTGCTGAGAAGCCCGTAGACGGAGAATACGAACCCCTAAAAACATATTTTTCTGATGAAGAGGTATCATTCATAGGAGAAGTCATTGCAGAATCCTATGACGGTTGGAGGATGTTCTTCGATGGAGCAGCGAACTTCAAAGAAGTTGGCATTGGAGCAATCCTAATATCGGAAACCAGTCAGCATTATCCCGTGTCTGCCAAACTCAGATTCCCCTGCACCAACAATATGGCAGAGTATGAAGCATCTATCTTAGGACTAAACATGGCCATTGACATGAACGTCCAGGATTGGTGACTTAGATTTGATGATACATCAGGTACAAGGAGAATGGGCAACCAAGAATTCCAAGATACTGTCGTATCTGCACCATGTACAGGAATGAGAAAGAGGTTCATGAAGATAGAATTTCGGCATGTCCCCGGAATCCAGAATGAGTTCACCGATGCATTGGCTACTTTGTCCTCAATGATCCAGCACCCGGACAAGAATTTCATTGATCCTATTCCAGTGAAGATCCATAATCAGCCAGCTTGTTGTGCCCATGTCGAAGAAGAAGCAGACGGAAAGCCTTGGTTTCATGATATCAAGGAGTATTCGACAAAAGGAGATTACCTAGAGCTTGAGAATCCCACTCAGAAACGCACACTTCGGAGACTATCCAACAATTTCTTTCACAGCGGAGGAATCCTGTATAGGAGGACTCCCGATTTGGGATTATTAAGGTGTGTCGAAGCAAAAGAAGCATCAAAAATACTAGAGGAAATTCATGCTGGGACTTGCGGTCCACATATGAACGATTTTGTTCTAGCAAAGAAGATACTTCGGGCTGGTTACGTTTGGATGACTATGGAAACGGACTGCATCCAGTATGTCTGGAAGTGCCACCGCTGTCAGATACACGCAGATATGATAAAGGTACCCCCATACGAGCTTAATGCGGCAAGCTCACCCTGGTCATTTGCCGCCTGGGGCATGGATGTTATTGGACCACTCGAGCCTGCCGCCTCCAACGAACACAGGTCCATTATGGTGTCCATTGATTACTTCACTAAATGGGTCGAAGAAGCCTCCTACAAAGCAGTAACTAAGAAAGTCGTGGCAGACTTTGTCCGCGGCCGTATTGTTTGTCGATTCGGAATTCCCGAGTCAATCATCACCGATAATGGTTCTAATCTCAACAGTGACTTGATGAAAGCTATGTGTGAAACCTTCAAGATCAAACACAAGAACTCCACGGCCTATCGACCTCAAATGAATGGAGCTTTAGAAGACGCCAACAAAAACATCAAGAAGATACTAAGGAAGATGATACAAAGGCACAAGCAGTGGCATGAGAAGTTATCATTCGCCTTATTGGGATATCGCACCGCAGTCCGCACATCGATCGGGTCAACTCCTTATGTGCTGGTTTATGGTACGGAGGTTGTTATTCCTGCTGAAGTTGAGATTCCATCCCTAAGAATTATACAAGAAGCTGAGTTCAGCGGCGCAGAATGGGTAAAGAGTCGTTATGAGCAACTAGCCCTCATAGACGGAAGGAGAATGAATGCAGTATGTCATGGTCAACTCTATCAGAACAGAATGACCAGAGCCTTCAACAAGAAAGTCAAGCCGAGACAGTTCACACCAGGGCAGCTGTTGTTAAAGAAGATCTTTCCATATCAAGACGAAGCCAAAGGGAAGTTCTCTCTCAACTGGCAAGGCCCATACATTGTTCACCGATTGCTGACAGGAGGAGCACTTATACTTGCATAGATGGACGGAGAAGTCTGGCCATAACCGATCAATTTAGATGCAGTCAAACGTTATTATGTGCAACCCTTTATGCTTCTATCAATGTTGTAAATTCAACAACGCCTACCTGATTCCCGTTTAAGAGGGGATACGTAGGCAGCCCTATGGGTTCGGTCACAATTCAATGAAAATTTCATTTTCCCCCTCAATGGGAAACTAGGGCAGAATTTTGAGGAGGACCCTCAAAATTTTGAAGCAAGTTCAGTCGATCGCTAGTTAGAAGCCTTTACCTATCAAACTGGGGCAGAATTTTGAGGAGGACCCTCAAAATTCCGTAGCATGAGAGGTTTCAATGTCTCGAACCGTGTCACGGTCATCAGTTCATATAAAACTATTTTAGATTACATGTTTATGTTATACCTTTACAAAATCATGCATACTTATTCTTGAAACAGCTTGTTTAGCAAACGCTACCCCAATGATACAGACAGTATCATCAGATCAAGCCGAACGAGTCAAGCAAAGCTCGCGAGGATACGAACTAACCTTTCCCCCTTTTACAAAACTCACGATTTTTCTTTGGATGCAGGCACAAAGAACAAACACGTAGAGAAGTCCCAAATTTCATCACAATTGAAAATGCCAAAGTTTGATGTCCACACAAAATACGAACATATTCAAAATCACAATTCTCGAAACCATCGCACTTGCTAGCATCTACTATCAATACAAACAATACTCCGTAGTCACAACGCCCGCAATAATCACAATGCTACAGTTTGCTATCAGCTAAGAATTCCTACTACCATTTTATTTCCTGCATAAGGCTACCTTCTTGCCTTCCGAGACTAAACGTTATCTCCATCTGCATCTGCATTCCTGCATAAGGCTACCTTCCTGTCTTCCGAGACTAAGCCTTGTCTCCTTCTGCATCTGCATTCTTGCATAAGGCTACCTTTCTGCCTTCCGAGGTTAAGCTCTACCTCCCTTTGCATAAGGCTACTTTTCTGCCTTCCGAGACTAAGCATTGTCTCCATCTGCATCTGCATTCCTGCATAAGGCTACCTTCCTGCCTTCCGAGACTAAGCCATGTCTTCATCTGCATCTGCATTCTTTCATAAGTCTACCTTTCTGCCTTCCGAGGTTAAGCTCTACCTCCCTTTGCATAAGGCTACTTCCTGCCTTCCGAGACTAAGCCATGTCTCCATCTGCATCTGCATTCTTGCATAAGGCTACCCTTCTGCCTTCTGAGACCAAGCTCTGTCTCCATCTGCGTCTGCATAAGGTTACTTTTCTGCCTTTCGAGGTAAAGCTCTACTTCCCTTTGCATAAGGCTAATTTTCTGCCTTTCGAGGCTAAGCTCTGCCTCCAATTTACTTTTTTTCATCGAGACTAAGTGTTGTCTCAAGAACTATTTATTTCGCTTTTCTTACGGGCTAAACTCTGCCCTTCAAATTGCAAGACTAAGCTTTGTCTTGTTTGCATCATATTATCGCATTTTGCAAGGCCTGTCCAAAGGCGTCATCGTTTGGAGGCACCATCTCCATGGCCCGAGAACACCATGCCATAGCCTGAGGATCTCTCGCAATTTTGCATATCATTATTCAAAGGCATCATGGTTCGGAGGCACCATCCTCATGGCCCGAGAACATCATTTTCATGGCCTGCGAATCCTGTATCAAGCAATTCATAGCCCAGGACGTCATGGTTTGAGGACGTCGTCCCTAACCGTCCAAAGACAGCACTCATGGTCCAATGGAAACTTGCATCATGTTTGAATTATGCACAGTATATGCTCGTATTTTTTATTTGTAGGAAAGCCGGGAAGTAGCAGACATCCTGGCAGGAGAGGTCCCGCTCCAGTCCTCCCAAACTACCCCGTAAGTCGTTGGTTCACCTAACCCTGTACTTTGCGTTGGTTCTTGTAAAACCTCATCGGTATACTTCGTCCATGACTCCTGAACTACATATGGTCTGATTCCTGTAAAACCAGAGATATGTAGGCAACTCAAAAACCAGGGTGCGGCCCAAATCTTTTCAAACCACTGCACTCGGTCAAAATTGGCCATCATATCTTTACCCTACAAATCTTTTGTCCTTTCCGGGTAAAGAGGGGCAGCCGTTGATACCCAATTTTTCCTCAAACTATTTTTTAACCTGCATATATACCTTCAAAAGCAAGTTCCATAACAATTGATATTTTTCCATAATTTTCTCATATTTTTATTAATTTATTTCTAATTTATCCAGTATTTTTATCTCTAATAATTAATTATAAATGGCATTACAAATGATTTCTTGACTTAATATATTATTTTTTGGTCTTATTAAGATCAAATTATTTCACAAATTTGGTCAAACTGGCACTTTTGGCTATAATTGCAATAATTTTGCAATTATAGCCTAACCATATATTTTATGCTATTGATATCTAATAATTAGTCATTTATAATTTTAATTACTGATTAATCATTTTAATTTAATTTATTAATCATCAATCTCATTTTTATAATTATCATTTTAGTTTTAATTAATTTTAATTGAGTATTTAACAACTAGCCATTTTTTATTCAAATTCTAGCCCCAATTAAATCTGATCCCTACCTAATTTGACCAACCCAATACCCAATTGAATAACCCAAAAGACCCCAGACCCAATACCTTATCACACCCGACCCAATTCTTGTTAAATCCTGGCCATTGATCAATTTTGATC